>JASSUY010038228.1:9317-94386 GCA_032466535.1 Forpus xanthops | reverse complement strand
TGGCCAGGCTAGCAGTGTATTGGCCAACCACACAGGCCAGCACTCTAATCTTCATTTTCCTCTTTCATTTTCACCTTTTTTACCCCCTTACCAGGTACTGTCATTGGTAAAGGCAGTTTTGGTGGCACTGACCTGTGTATTACTTCACAGTGGATTACATTCTGCTGGCAACAGAAACATACCACAGGTGGGCAGCTCTGACTTAAAAAAATAATAACCATGATGAGAACAGAAAGGTATGCATATGCATGTTAATTTGAAAGCATCCAAATAAAAAATTGACTGTATAATAAAGGAAAACAAGAGAAGCAGTGTAAATTTTTGAAGTGGTACTGAGACCGTGAGCGCATAAAAATACTGGTATGCCCTTAAATTTGGTGGCAGTGATTAAATTAATAAATTAGCTTAATGGTTTGAATACAGATTCATATGGTCCATACGGTTCTGTTGTGCTGAGGAAAGCAGCAACTCCTATTCAAAAGTCCTGATCCGTCGTGCAGGAATATTATGCTGTTTTTATGGGTAAAACAATGTGCTTGTATTATTTCTTTGCCAATATCAAAGAGTTCAGTAGTGCCCAAAGCATGTTCTCATGTGTTGCATGCTGATGTGTTTCTCTCTGCTGTTGCCTGCTATTCAGGCACAGACTGTATCACGCTGTACTGGGCACATACATCACACCAGATGAGGCTACTGAGAAAATGTTATAATCTCTTTAGTGCTACACATTTTGGTGTGCTTGGAAAGGCTTACTAGGCACTAACATGTGGGGTTACCTGGGGAGGAATTAGTGCTATTGCTAAAGTATGTTCCTTCAATAGCACTGTCCCATTTTCATCCCTTTCACTCGTTCTACAGGGAAACAAACCTGACAGCATCAAGCAGGTGAGGAAAGCAGCCCTCTCTTCCCAATGCTAAAGATGTATTTTTCTCTATGTTTATGATATCCCCTGCTCCCAAATCTCTCTCTTGTTCTGACCACGAAAAAAGCCTGGCCCTGGGACGACTGAAGGCTTGTTCTAGACCGTGAAAAGAGTAAAGGAGGACTGTGTTTGCACAGTGCAGGGTGAATCAGCTGTGCAGAGACCAAACCAGAGACAGCAAGTCATATAAGAAGACCTTCATCCTGGGACGGGCGTATTCAGGGAAAGAAATGCTGCACAGCTATCTTATATTCTGGTTCCAAAGGGAGGCAATTACGAGTCCGGGCCAGGCATGAACAATTCAATTTCCGCTGTCTGTTTTTTATATGGCCCCTGGAATGTGTCCTGGGGACCCCATGGAGCCAAGCACACAGTTTGGCTCCAGGATGTCACAGGGTGAGAGACAGGGACAGATATATGCCCTGACATCTGCAACTCCCATTTAGCGCATCTGGTTTACTTTTCACAGATGAAAAGTCCCTCATGGGGACCTCTCCTGGGCCAGGAAGGACCTGCACCAAATGTGTAAGTACATTGACAGAGGCAAGAGTTTCCTTATTACTGAGTCTGGAGGTTTCCCTGGTGACCTGCTGTTGTCAAACACCATTTCAGAAAAGCTTATCAAGGCGGAAGCACCAAACTGATGGCCCTACCTAGGTGCTAAAATGTCCTACCATGTTGAAAGAGAAAAGGGGCTCAAATCACATGCTGAATTTGAAGCACCAGAGATGTTGCTGGCTTCCAGGGGAGAGACAGCATGTGACATAGGTCTTCATGTCCTAGGGGAAAAGGGCCAGCCTTTCTGCTTCAGTTTGACATCCTCACCCCCTTCACCCTCAAAGAACCCACAACCAAAACCAAAACAGGGCATAAAGAGAAAACTGACAAACTGCAGTGGTGTTAACAGGTCAGTTGCCATAACTGCTACATCCCACAGTTTAACCTAATGGTTTCTTTTCATTTGGAAGCTGAAGAGCCTGTGGTTTGTGGGAGAGGAAAACCAGTAGAAATAATTTGGTGTAAACAGAACATATGGGGAAAGGATAATGCCCTAAACTTGGAGCAGTATTCAAAATGTCTGGGGCAGTATTGGGCTGTGCATGTTACTGGTGTACAGCATGCCCTGAAGACTGAGTGTGTATAGATGCAATTTCTCCAAACGTTGACAAGAGAATTACTACTGTTAAGTTTATCCTGGCTTTAGTATGATTAGATATTTATGAGGACTAAATGGTAGAACTGTCCTATTCAAATACCAGCTCATTACTCAGTATGTCAGAGCACAATGGCATGATGATTACAGTACTGTTCATGGTCACAGTTTATGTTACTCATTTAGTATATTGGTGCCACAAGCATACCACAAAAGTAAATTACGTTAAATTATTACTTTCTCTGAGAAGTTTTGTAGTACATCTGTAAAGTATAAACCGTTTTCACAAAGTTTCCTATTCTGGCTAAGCTATGCACATAAATTTTTGTTCATAAGAGGTTGTTGTAGAGATGTCTAAGCTCCTATGCTTCCCAGTGACACATTGGAGGCTCCCTGGTCTTTCTAGAGGTTTTCTTTGTAATAGTTTTAAGTGTTGGTTTGTGATCTTGGTTTTGCATCTAGTCCTGTTTCGCACCAATCTGCTTCATTTCATGTGGCAGTCCCATCAGATCAGAGAAGTTAAACATTTCTGGATCACAGCAGAATTTGAATGGGAGTAAGACAGAAGCGTGCAGGAAGCAAGGACCAGGATGCAGCAGTGCCCTGCTCCATTTCCAGTCTGCCTCACCAAAGGGTTAAGATGAACTGTATGGAAGGGAGCACTGTCCTGCATCCTGGTCCTTGCTTCACCTTGGAAGGGGAATATTGCACAGCATGGGGGTCAAAACTGAGTAAGTTGTAGGTACAGTTGCTTCTGTATCTTATTTCTGCAAGGAGAATCCAGAAGACCATAGCCAGCCACATTTAATTCCCAGGCTTGCCCTTGTATGGGGCTCAGGCAGAGTTTCGGAGAGCAGATACGCTCTTCAGCGTTGTCAATTCTGGCTGCTTCCCCCGTGATGGGTGGGCAGGATCCCAAAGGTGCAGATTATCCTTTTTTTCCCCCCTTTTCCCTGAGTGAAGTGTGACTTTATTGAATCAGGGGAATCACATTAGAATTACGCTGTGGATGATGTATCCTAGATGGTTAGGTCTTCAGAGACGTAGAGGAACACTCAGTGAGTCAGCCCTGCAGTTTTTGGTGGAGTAGGTCTATTCCGGCGTGTGGGTGTTCGCAGAACAATTACGTAAGTGTCAGGGTAGCGAGCAACTTTTGACATTTCTGGCAGCTTAACTGAGTTCTTTTCAGTCAAAAATACACTAATTGTTGTTCTCCTGCATTAAACACACATTATTGCCTTAACTGGATTTGGGAGGCACTCTTTTTTAAGTGTCAGTTGCCAGGGCAAGATACTGGAGCAGTTTTACTCTTCAGAAAACAGGAGATTTTTCACAGTTACAGTGAGGCGAACATTTGTGAGAGCTGTTTTAAATCATATAAGAGGGTGTGAAAGTTGCTATGCCATATGCCTGGAATTTACTATGGTAAAGCTAATTACTGCCACTGAATGCAAGGGCCCGTCAGCATTTTCATCATCACACCCACCCTCAACAACTTTTCTCTCTTTTTTTTATTTTTTAGCTTTAGTTTGCCTGACTTTTTTTTGCCTGTATAGTTTTTGGGCTGCAGAATGGTAACGCAACCTCCAAACTGACACTCAAAATGTCTTGTGGTTTGTGTCAAGGTGATTATGCCTTATGGCCTGTATCACAGTGAGTATGCCTTATGGCATGTATTCAAGGAGTAATTTTGGTACTCCACTAAAGTATGGTGATTAAATTATGAGGCAACTGCTTTTCTACATGTATCACAGAGGGAAAGAGGAAGAATTGCTTTGTCTCCCAAGAGCAAGGTACCAAAATTAGTCAGACTAGGTCAGTGTCCAAATGGCATTTTCAGAGAGATTTCTCTCTAAAGATTAAATATGAGAGAAGCAAAAACTGATAACTGTTTTCTTTCTTATTGGATCCAAGTTGTGCCTTCGGAACCAAACCCCTCCAGTCAAACTAGCCAATGGATTTTTTTTTTGTCTAGATAAATATGAACTATTTCAAATGATCATGACCTTGATATACGATCTCTTCTTCTACATGCAGCAATTAATGATCCAGTTTACAACTCTGAATGGTGTGGGGCATCCAACTGACATGCCTGAGTGTTCATCTCGCAAAACAGCATTTGTCCATGGATCTTGGAGAGTCAATTGTATGATACTTTCCACCTAAAAAAAAAAAAAAGGCATATTTTCTGAAGTCAGTCAGAGAGAAGGGCTTTGTTACGTGCTCTGTGGGTTCAGAGGGAGAACTGAACCTACCAGCTGTGTGAATGCTCATCCACACACAATGTGTTGCCTGTATTAGCAAGTCCTTACCAAGACTGGAAGTATGTAAGATAAGGACTCTACCAGTGATAGTATGTGGTGAGGAATTACTAAGATAACCTGTGTTATTTAGACTCCAACCAATATATTTTTGGGCAGGAATTTTCCCAGTTAGTAAGGACACTTCAGCCTGGATATTCTGGCTTAATGATATGTACATTATGCCAGCTCAGACTCTTAGCATAAGGGGGTACATTTTATCCCTTGTCTCTGAAAACAGAAGGCTCAAAGTTTGAATCTGAAGTCACTGCAATCATCCAGTTGCTTCTTCAAAACTTAGAAAATTGAGGAGATCTACAGTATGAATCCATGGCTTTATATCACTGACAGCCTAGTGTACTGAAGGGATTCATTGTTCTGGTTTGTGCAAGAGAAATTGCTTAAATCCAATGAGCAGAAACAAAGGGACTCTCAGTGCCTCATATTTCCTCCCCAGGATTTATGCAAAGTAAATAAAGGTACCAAATCTTCTGTAATGGATGGAGAGCACTCTTCACTCTAGCCCAGTGCTTTCAATCACCACCCATGTTGTTTCATGTAGTTGTTACTAAGAGAAAACTGGAGGCAAAGAACCGTGAGTTCTTACATACCAAGAGCTCTCTACGCTCACTGATAAAAATTAATCTCTCTTAGATTCTGACACAGACTAATTATTCAAAAACAATTTCTCCTTTGAAACTCATTAACAACACACGTGGTGCTTCTGCTATGTCAAGTGGACAATAACTGTTACGTAGAGGTAGGGAGAGGTCACCTACCCACAGCATTCAGCTTCGGGGAAACTCAGAAACTTATAACAGAGTATTTCCTTTGAAGGGTTGTGTTTTGGGTTTGGGTTTTGTCCTTTTTTTTTTTTTTTCCCAGAAAACCTACCAAAGTAAGTGTATGAACATTGCATTATTAGTAGGTAAAGCTAAGAGGTATACTGCTATGGGAAAAGACTTATTGCAGTCTGCTACTTGTTAGGTGCACAGCTGTCCCTCTACTGTGGCAGTATTATTTGCTTCCAGTCATTTTGATGCTATTTATTTCATCTAAGTAAGAAGGTCAGTATTCCTGAGCTAGAGAATGGGCTGGAAACAAACAGAGCAGGAGGTTTTCTAGTTTTAGTGGCAAGGCAACAGTAAGTAAATGGACCCAGTTCTCTTCATCAGTATGTTCTACAACAAATAGCAACTATAACATTAAAATAGTCTCAAGAAATAATAGGAAAATTCATAGCCATTAGAATAGCAGCAGCCTGTGCTCTGAAAACCTTTAGGTATAGCTCCTCATATCGTTAATGGGTGGTGTCCTGGCAGTTTTTCAAGCTGGGTTAGCTGACATACCAAGGCAAAACCAGTGACTGGAATAGGACCCATGATGCTGATTGTCTTTTTGCTCTTATAAGCATAGCCCATATTGATTTTGCATCTGAGCCCCTGCAAAAATATATTGCATATTACTTTAGAAGGCAAATGAGGCCACAGTTGCAGAGAAATTAACCAAGGGCTTTTTATTTGTGGGGTTTGGAATTGATCAGTCACTTTGATCATCCATTAAGCTGGATTCAGCACATTGCCTTTATAAAGAAGGGGAAAAATAACTTCTCACCACAGAAATAATACAAGTGGAAAAAACATTCCAAAAGGATAAGGTTCAGCTGTGGCAAAGTGAGCTCCAACCAGGGAGGAGCCAAGGTGAAGGTGACTCCAAAACCTCCCCTATGCCAACAGCTACCCTGTGAATATGTGCAGCTTCTGCCCTTTGCCTCCTTGTCAGCTTTCCTTCCAGATTCCCACCTGATCTTCCTACTCAGGCCTCCATGCACTGTGGGTTGAGGAGTTTGCCTGAGAGCAATTCCTGGGGCCCAGAAATGTGTCTTACTTGCACTATCGTGAGGCACATTGCTGAAGGGGTAACATGGGCCAGCAACAAGGGAACTAAGTATTTGCTGAGGTTGTTTTTGCCTAAGGCTGTCCCTTAGGGCAAGTGCTTGTTTGGGAGCAGCCAGGAGACTTTTTGGTCCTTTGGAGTGGAGTTAGGAAGTATGGCTGAGGTCAGGCAGCAAGAAGCAAGCTCTAGATAAAATGGGACTACTGAACATGAGATAACAGCTCCCCATGAAACATGCTGTCCCTGAGAACTGGCTGCACACGTAGTCTAGTTTCTGTCTGAGCTCTTCTTATGAGCATGGGGTAAGCCCATGCCTCAGCCCACATATTCTTTGATAGAGACTGTTTTCTTTAGCTTTCCTTAATCTGCCCAGCAAGGGCATTTGATGAAACTCAGGTACCTGTTTTCGTTTCCACTGCTGTATGAGAGAGCACCTTGCACTTCTCCATGGGCATAGTCTAGTTCATTTTTGGGGGAAGTCTGAAATGCTCAAGAAGTGGCAGGAATGACCTTGGTCTCTTCCTCCTTTCCTTCCCTCAGGTCTAAAGAAGGGTTTCTAGGAAGCAATTAGTTCTTCTTTTTCATTTTTATGTTTCAGAAGACATGGCACTTCTAGGAACCTACTGTCACTGTATATCTGGAAGGGAGATGATGGGTATATCACTTCAGAGGAATCAAAATGAATTCCTAAGAAAGATCTGTATGTCAAAGATTCCCTCCAGGGGGTTTCTTAGCACAAGGTCTCTGTTTTTTCTGAAATTTCTCATATGTTTTCAGGGCTTTCATAAGAACATGTTGGCTATATTTGATACAGAGTGGCCTTTGGACGAGGGGGAATCATTCCTTCCAAGAATCAACTTCAGCTGAAGCAAACCAAAGATCACATAATTTTGGGGGCTTTTTTTTTTTTTTTTGCCCTTCTGTCAGTGACGTTCATGAATGATGGAAAACCATCCATATGGCTAAACAGACTATCTCCACTCCCCCACAAGTAGTGACTTAGAGGATGAAAGTAATATTCATCCTGATCATCTGTTTTGTAACAGGATATTTATCTCGAGCTTTCAAGAATGGCATTATTATTGGGGAGGAGGGGAATGGGCAGTAAAACAGGATCTGTAATAGATTATTGATGCTGGGAGGCATATAAGCCAGAGGGAAAAAAAACTATCTTAACCCTGCCAGCCCTGATATTGCACAGAAAGAGGGGCTGTGGACCTGTTAATATGAGGAGGAGGAAGAAGAAGGTTTCACACCATGGTCAGTTGGAAGTCCAAGGAGACTTAAATGGGGTTTTAAAAATGGTAGGACCCTGAATAGGAGGAGGATGACGCATGTAATACATGTGGAGAGAAGACTGGTTAGGACAGAGGTGATGGACAAAGCTCTAAAACTGTTTCTGAGAGCACATCCTTGGAAGCTAATCCCATTATGCTGCAGGAAGGCTGGCAGTGCACAGGACTGCACCTCAGCTCTGGGACTCTGGTCAGTTAAGCAAATGGCACGGTTCTGACAGGTACTGGCCCAGAGTATGGCTCAGTGGACATAGCTGCCTGGAGAGGACTAATTTAGACTCCACTTCTGAACTAAGGAGCATGAAAATTTCAAAGCTTTTTGCTTCCAGTCAGGACTTCCAGGGGTGGTATTAATAGCTTTGGTGAACTGTACTCCGTTGATTTAAAGCACCTGTGCTTCTGAAAGTCAGGATTTTATCAATTTTTTATCACTTCCACAGGAAGCAGTGCTGGGCTTAATGCTATTTATCCAGCTGGACATATTGACTTTGACTTAGGAGATCAAAGCATTTAGGTTAGGGATTGTGTAATATCTTCCTATAGGAACTGTCAGGGGTAAATTTACCAAAGCCTGCAACTTTGATTGATGATCATTTTGCAAGAGTGTTCAGCATCAGGAAGCACGCAATAGTCCCTTTCTCTTAATGGAGCTGCAGGCGGTGGCACCTTTAAACATACATATTTTGAAACACATTTCACCGCCTCCTGGAACATAACAGAACATAAAACCCTGGAGGTACACTTGAAAGTGAGCTCTCCCTTGGCTTCAAGGAGGTGACCCGAGATCCTTTGAGAAGCAGCTTGCTGTAGTGCAAATTGGGAGCCAATAAAGAGAATTTGTCTTTTGCCCCTCTCCATTGTAACAACAGCATTTCCCAACAGGTAAGTGCTATCTCAGAAGCTCAAGATTCAGTCCTGTGCTCCCATCAGTCCTGCTTGCAGTGCTGCAGGCCACAGCACAGCCTGGCAGATAGCTCCAGCCCTTCCTCCAAGGCTATGTAAGAGACTTGACTTCTTGTCCCAGCTTAAGGTGTGACATTCACCTTCTGTGAACCGACTTCTCCCATCTATTTATATGCAAAGGGTACTAAATACACTCCTAAACACTTTGCCATCTTATATCACCAATTACTGAGGGTTTATTCACATCCTCTGCCTTAAAAGTCAGGAGACTGGCTCCCTTCACTAGGGTAATGAGACAGCACAGAGCAGAGCTCAGCAGCAGATCCTAATTTAGGGATGCTAGCTACTCCCTAACAGAGAATGCCTTCTACTGTTGGCTATATGGGGAACCATGGAGAGTAATCTCCCGTCTCTGCTCCAAACGAAGCTGTGCAAAATATCTGTCCGAGTCTCAGTGGAATTAAACTGATACTGGTCCCCTAATCACAGGAGGTGTTGTCAGCATGGATCTGCCTTTTGGGTAGCTGCCCTTGCTGCAGTAGTAGGGGGCTTGTACTGAATTAAAATAGATGAAATATGACATGTGGTTGTCTAAGTTTTTCTCTCAACATAAAATTAACCCCAGCAAGTTATATAGCATTACACCATTATTGTCCATCTATGTGTCTGAAAGCCATGCAGAGCTTTGATCTTCTCTGAAAATTATTGCTGTTGTACAAGGCAGTGTTACTCGTCTTTATTCTACTATGTGGCAAGAATGCAGACTATGCCCAAAAGATGGGCCAGCTCTACTTTGGCCTGTCCCATCCTCTAGCTGTGCCCCGTGGGTCCCAGGGCTGAGCCTGGCTGCTGAGAGCTGTGCTAGCCAACCCTTATCCAGGACTCAGGACCCTGAAGCTAGCTGGTTCTACCTAGAGCAGCAAGGGCATTTTGAGTGGTGGTGCTGGAGCTTGTCTTTGCTGCTGTCTTTGTTGTAGCCTTCGTCCTGAATATGCCTCAGGCTGTGCATCACTGGCCTGTGTGTGTTATCTGCAGCGCACAGAGGTCCCCTGTCCTGGACAAGGGTGGCAGCTTGAAAATATTCTGTGGGCTTTTCTTTTTTAGCCACAAACAAACAAGAAAAAGCTGAATATTTGAGCGCAGATTGCACAGCTCAAGGACTTGGGATGATTAAAAGCAGGAGCCGTATACAGAGACATCCAGAAATGATTGTTTTTAACAGGACAGGAACTTTGTCTGAAAACAGGATGACCTGCTGCAAAGGACGCCAACAAATCCCTGTAGAGCTTCAGAAAAAGCAAGCAGGCGCCTGAGTGTGCTTTAGAGAAAAAAAAAAAAAACAACTCTGCCTGGTAATAAAAAGGGATGTGAGGGTAAACAGGAAAAGAGCACTCCACACTGCGAGCAGCCCGGAGGAGGAGAGGCTGGGAAGAGTGCTGATCTGAAAACCTGATATGGAAACTGAAGGGAAAGATTTCTTAATATCCCCAGGACAAACTATGTGAAAACACAGCCTCAATGCAGCCCTTGAGTGGCACTTGCCGACTACTTCCCCTGTGCCTCTGTGCTGGTAGCACAGGGAGTTTGGGAGAGTAGCATGGGCTCCAGAGGTTTTGTTGGCTGGCTTCTGTGGCTGTAAATGAGTGTCATTTTTTACTTGCACAGAATACAATACAGGCTTATGAAACATTTCTACTGCATAACTGGTTTTATGACAATGAAGCTACTGCAGTTCTGCACATCTGTGCTGCAGTGACACTGCAGTTTGGCTCACTTCCAATTTTGTGTGAATCTCATGACATGCGCTGTTTTTGGCTAAACCCTAACAACTCAAGGCTTGCAATTTCATGGCAATCTCAGTATTCAAGCATCTGAAACCCTTCTTTCTAGCCTTTGTGCCTAAAAAAGAAAATCTCAAGATCATAAAGACAACTTGCCACAATGTGTAGAACGTACCCCTTATTATTGCTATATTTTGGATGGTGAATTTTAAAATCAAGTACTGCTTTGAGGATTAAGGATACTGATACTTGGGCTTGATCACATTGAGGACTTCTACTTGTCGGCAGAATTTACAGCCCCAAATACTACGTGAGTTTCCCATTGCAACCCACATATTGTCAATCAGCTGTAGTGATAAACATGGTGGGATATGTATGCAGCATCAGGCCCAGGGACAGTAAAACCCTTTACAGCAGGTTTCTCCTCAGTGCTGCTCCAAAGTCAAACACTTCCTCAGAGCTGAAATAACAATGTAGTGCAACTTGTGTTCACATGTGGCCAGAAACGATTCAGCAGGCCATAAAATTCACTGACTGTAAAAGATGAGTCTTCTCAAATGTAGGGCCTGGCCCTGTGCAAATGGCAGGCGGGTGTTTTGGGTTGGTGTCAGTGGTTTGGCTTCATGCTGGGGCTTTTGGCATCGGGACTGCTTCCCTCTGCACACCAGACAGCTCTGCTCAGTCAGTTCTGCCACAGCAGTGATGTCTCCTGCCCCAGCCCAAAGGGCACAGCTTTTCTGTTTTGATGGGTTCTGTGGGAAGCGCTGCTGTTCAGATAAACACCCATGACCATACAGGCACTGATGGGAGATACAGAGGCTTCTGGATCACCTCCCCTGCATGCAACCCTAAATCCCCAGTGATGTACATCTGATGTGCCGGTGCTCCTTCATCTCTCTGCGGGTGTTTACCACCCCTGGCCTGGGAGTGCTGCCATGTCCCTCCATACCAGGCTGCCTTCCAGAGAGCCTCCAGCCTTGTTGAGTGTGGGACAGCAGGGAAGGAAGACTTGCTTGTGAGTTCTTCAGGTAATGGAAAAGACATTAATCTCCACCCTCTTCTGGGTATTGCTTTAAGGTTGACAAAGTACAGCTTAGCCCAGGGGCCACCCCATGATGGATGCTGTGAGTGCTGAGTGCTGCCCTGAAGCTGCACATATCAGACTGGGGCCCAGCTCTGCAGCCTGTCACAGGGGTGATAGCTACCTTTGCACATCTTTTCAGTCCCTGCATCTGATGCAAAACACTTCCCACTTAGAAGCTTTGATTTGTGATCAGTTTAGCTGCATCACTCAGTTTTGAAACTGCTTTCTCAGGTAGCCCAGTGCTTTGGGTATGGGCTTTTATTCATTCACTTTTTTATTTCATAATGCATATGGCATTTTTTCTTTACTTTACTATAAATGAAAGGTGATTTCCTACTGTTGAAGTATGTAACTGCCCCATAGATCAAATACTTCTCTGTGGCCTGCATCACCCTTCAGCACTGCAAAACCAGAGCATAAGAACTACATAGTAGACACTATGATTAGAGAAGTCTCCAATTTCCCGGAAATGGAATTCAAACTGAATCCTTTTTTTTTATCTCATCAAGATGAATAGAAATACCAGCTGCTTATTCCACTGGTTACCTAATTATCTGGTCCTCACATGCATGCTCCCAGGGAGACAAACAACTATCGCAGCACACTTTGGTTTGCCTCTATAACTTCCAAACCCACTGTGAATACAGAACACAGAAAACTGCTTGTAGGGTGTAGATAAGTGTGTCTGTGGAAGGACCTTGGGAATTTTATGCTTACAAGATGTGCTTGCCATCCTTGAGCAAGCAAAGACAAGGTATTATGGTTCCATGTGCTTTTGTGTTGGGGACACCAGAACTGCACACAGTGTTCGGGGGGGGGGAGGTCTCACAAGAAGTATGTGTATCTCTGGAGAAAACAGGTTGCTGCATATCATTTGTCATTAAAACTGTTACTCTGTTTTAAGTTACAGTTTGTAGCTGAAACTTGCACTCAGCATAACCATAGACTATATATACACACATATCTTCATTATAATAGTAATATATATGTGTGTAAAGTTACCATTTTATGGTTACAGTTACAGTTTTAAAGTTACAGTTTTTATAGCCTTCTATTCTCCAGGCTGAACAGCCCCAACTTTCTCAGCCTTGGGTAACATGGTTTAGGTGTGAGGTGTCCCTGCCCATGGCAGGGGGGTTGGAACTAGATGATCTTAAGGTCCTTTCCAACCCTAACTATTCTGATTCTATGATTCTAGGATTATATATTGCTCTAAGAAAAAAAAATTCTAAGTAGCCATGTCAAGGCAGTGACAGCTTAATTTAAAAAGATTGTAAAATAAGTGTGCAGGATACCTAAATACATCACTGGGAGAAAAAAATAAGAATTCCTTCTCCATAAGCAAGAGATGCTTTAAACTCAGCCTTTAAATGAATACAGATTGGGTGAGATGTCCGAGGTCTCAGATTCATCTCACAAATTGACAAAGGAGCACAGCAGAAGCAGCATCTCTGGAGGTCTAACATGGCAAAAAACTGTCTCATTTGTGTTAAAAATGGTGAGCTCAAGGCAGCTGCTTAGATTGTGCAAATATTTTTTTTACATAGTTCTGTCTTCAGAAGCAGTGGCTTCTGTTTGTCTCTATTGAACAGTGGATCTCATGAGCCTTTTTTCTTTTGCATTTGCATTTCAGGACATTTTAATGCAAAAATCTTCATGCGAATGAATTTTCACCTCAGCCTCTTGGAAGAGACTCATGGAGTACTGATGCCAATAGCGCAGGATAACTTTTAGGCCATTCTCTCTTTCATAGACCACGAAGTAACTGGCTATTCTGGTGCTGCCCAGAGGGGTCTGTGGTTTGGCAAGGTAGTGCTCCCTCAGTGGCTGCCATGCCTACACCTGCAAAGCCCTGGAAGCAGCCATCTTCTTCACTGGCAAAAAAGGCCATCTGAATGAGGCATTTTGCTGCAAAAAGCTCACTGTTTGGGGAGTGCAATCATAGCTTCTGCACAATGTTATCCTCTCTGCAGGGGGATGCTGCAAGCACCAGCCAGGCAGCATGAAGGTAATGCTGGGCATGGAGTGGTGCAGCCTGATACTGGCATCCCTGTCAGGGGACACTTGTGGCTACCACCATTTCCTTGAGCTGGCTGCAAGGAAGTGGATCCTGGAGAGAGGGAGGAAGGGAAGAGAGCAAAGGGGAGGTAAGCTGTGATTAAGGTTTTGGGAAAAGAGGCTATTTAAGCAACAAGCCAAAGCTGACAGGGACCTCTGGAGACTATCCAAGCCCTTTGCTAAGAGCAAGGTCAGCTAGAGCAGGTTGCCTGGGGGCAAATTCTGCACCTCTGACAGCAGTGCAGAAGCAAGCCTGAAGTTTGAAGCTTTGAATGCAGAAGTTCAGCGTAGCACAGCTTCTGCCAAACTTGTGCTGTGAGGTTCTGAGCTACGAGGCATGATGCTATGAAAAGACCATTTCAACAAAGCTCCTTTCATTGTATTCCAACTAGTCACAACTTATTTTTTCTTCTCACTCCAGATATTATTCTGCATCATCCATGCCATATGGAAGAAAGGAATGCTGCCGTTCTGATCTGCTGACGTAAAAATTCAAAATATTGTTAGTGTTCTTCAGTGTAGATTAGAACAGGGAATTTCCACTTTGGGGGGATTTTCAGTATGTTGAAATTCATTTTCCTTTCAATTTAGACAAGCTACACCAGTGACAAATTTTCTTCAAATTAGAAATCCCATCAGAAATTCATTTGTGAAATATGTAAATGTTTTATTAATCTTTATAAACAGTGCTTCAGAGCAAGATGTTCATTGATAACTTCCTTTTATTATTTAAATAATTTGATTTTTAAAAGTAAAATTTGATTTTTTTGGCCATCTAGATTCTTAAAATATTCCATGAGGAATGGCTGCCAGAGACAGCACCGGAATCACTGCTCCCTCTGAAGTCATCATTGACTTCTGGGAACAGAACACAATAAGACATGAATGCTTTTACTAAGCCCAATGCTGAAGAATCCTATATAGCACAAGGAGTTGAAAAAGAAATATTGTGAAGATGAGAGCTGTGGGCAAGCATCTCTCCAGTGATACGTGTCATCTATGATCAGATATACCGGAATTGCAGGGCATAATGGTGGAGTAGCCAGTGCAGGGGGTACTGTAGTAAGTGTCTGTTTTCCTAACATTACAAAATTATGTGGATTTCCTTCACTGCAGGTTGGCTACTTCTGGTAATGGAAAGAACACAGACAACACAGGAACAGCTTCTCCTAATTCTCACAGAGAGTGTAAGGTATCACCATGTTACCTCCTCACCACTCTGATTTCTAAAGGGATGTGTTGCCTGCAGTGACAGTGAGCCAGTGCTACCCAGTCAGGTCCTCCACTCTAGATAATAAATCCTCCAGTAGCTGGGCTGGTAGTGCAGTGTGCTGACACTTCAATGGCTTGAAGAAGAGCTGGCCCCAAGCATAGGGTTCATGCTCCAACATAGCTACAGTGGAGCCAGCTTGAGTTTCCCCACCCCGTGTCTCAGCCATTTCCCTGTCAGAAGGTCAGGCACTTGTGTCATAGCCAGCTCTATGTAGAGCTGATGGGTTTGTGCTTAGCTATTTGGGGACACAGCCATTTTACTTCTTGCTTCATCTGGCTCTGGGGAAGCAGTACAGGCATGTCTGTGTGGTGCTTGCTTCTCCTGAGCCAGGAATTCTGGCTGGTTTGAGCCATCATTTCAATGTCCCCCAGATGGCTCAGTAGACCTGACACTGGGATAGAAACAGACTTGGGGAGACTGGCTGGTGTTGTTATACCTCTGTAAGAATTAGGTAAGTTTGTTGTTCTTACAAGCATACTTACAGTACAGGGGAGACTGGACTTCACTGAGTTTACATGCTGTGGTCTGGACTATGTCAGCCCAGTCCCGTATAGGGATGGCTTCTTACCTCTTCCCATTGCTTTTCTTAATCAGACATAATCAGTACAATGCTGAAAGGTGCAAAACAAATTGTGAAAGGAATTATTAGGGTACATTATAGCAGTACTCAAAAACAACACAGCAAAAAGAGACACAACAAACAACATAGAACTGTATCTGCATGTATTTTGGTTTACGGTAGCACAGAAACAGTTTCTGAGGCATTTGACACACAAAATGCATCTTATGGCCTTTAATGGTGTGAAATTCAGAACATTTGCAAAGTTTCTTGGCAGTGCAGACGGCGAGCTACTGTTGACTAGATGCAGTGATGCCACAAGTGGGAAGTGATAGATGAGAAGACAACAGCAGCTCTTGGGGCACAGACATATATCTCCACTGCAGTGCAGGGACAGATGTATTTTGTTCAGTCCAAAACTGCTTGTAAGTCGTTGTCTAGTGTTGCTGTTGAATGAAATAAAGCTGACCTGGAGACAGTCTCCACTTCTTTTCTCATAGTCTGAATCTATACGTCATAGCTCCAGGTTAAATCACATGTATTAGGAACGAACATAAAATAGCTACAGAACTCAGAAGTGCAGATGACTGGGGAATCATATGTTAATGAGAATAAAATTGTATTTTTCCTCCCAAATGCAAATGGACTATTTAAAGAGGAGAATTTTCCTTGAGGGAAACACTATTTCTGAGGGTTTTTTTTTTTCCATTTTTTTTTCCAGCATCAGCCAAATAAACTAAGTTACCAAGAACAGGGCAGCATCACCCTGTTCAGATGTGATGTAAGGGCAGCTGAGGAAGCTGGGAGCTAACTCCTGAAGAAAACCAAGTAGAGTCCAACTGGAGTTGAAAGCTGCTGCATGAGGGGGAAGAGAAGACAGGAGTGGATTCTCTTTCCAAAATATGATCCTATGGTAAAAGAGCACCAATAAGTATAAAACCAAAAGAAACTTAAGGCACAAGTAGAGAAGATGCTTAGTAAGGGACAGAAAATGCCAGGCTTTCTTTTGGTCCAGTGATTAACTTGCCAAGCAAGGTAATTTAAGCTGATGGATAATCCAGGTAAGGAGTGGGGTGTATGTGAGGCAGTGCTTCATTTCCAGGCCTCAGTGGAGTAAAAGGAGCAGAGGTAATGTCCTAATGGATAGTACCAGGCATATATGTGATGTTCTTTGATAATGCTTGTTTATGGTGTGGCAGCAGGGCAGAACACGGTCATTTATATTGCATTGCATGGCGTGTGAGTGCTCAGCAAATAGAGGTAGGTATCTGAAAGCAAGGTATTAATAAAGGCTGCAGATCAAGAGCACAGTAAACTAAACCTGATCGCAAATAAGCTTTCATATTGCAGTGCAGGACACGAACTCACACTAAGGCAAAGAAGGGGTTTGCAAGCTACTGGCTTCATGCACATTGGCAAGGACCATCACACTGATGTTTATAAACCATCCTAGAGGGTGTCCCAGAACAGCACAGGTGCTCAGCAGGAGCAGACTAGGTCTCCAACAACACACTGCAATTAAATTTAGGGGATGAGGTAACTGAATTGGGCTTGGACTACTCAGCAGCCTTCCAAACCTGGCCAGTTGTACCTGTGTAGAACTGTCTTGAGCAAAGTACTCCATTGGGCCTGGGCAGCCTTTGCTGGTGGGACTTTCTGGAGAGAATGGAAGAAAAACAAGCTGGACAAGCAGGACAAGCAAGGAGGAGAGATTGCAGTCCTGTAAAGAACCCAAACCATAGCAAAGCATCTGGAAACATGCCTCCTGGAGCAAACTGTTGCAGGTGAAATGCTATGTTATGGTTTGTGACTGCAGATGAATGACCAAAGTGCCGACATGAGAAAATGACCTCTTGCTTTTCCATACAGGCATTTGTTAAACTTTCAAGTGTTGAGCAACAGGAAAGTAAAACCTCTTTCAGCTTGGTGGCAAGAGGCAGCTCAGAAGTAGGGGTACTTGTCTGAATGAAGTCCACTGTTGCTAGACTGGTGTTCCTGGCAGGTTACACCTGCTTCCCACCCTGTGCCTCGCTGCCACTCTGTCTGGAGCAGTGTGCTCTTAACAATAGCTGGTGGCTGGAAGGTACAGTGTGTGCTACACTGCTCATTTCCCCTTCCTCCCGGCCTGATTGTTATTGCAGCACTCCGGAGCAAGAATGGTTCTGTAACACCATTAAGCTGTGAGAAACTGCAGCTGTGACAGTGAGGGTCTGACTTCACACAACATGAAGTTGAAGTAAAATGTTTAAAGAGAGAAGATGCCTTCCTGAAAGTACTTTGTACTGTAAAGTTTATGCATATATACAAACACTCACATGCACATGCATCCGGGAGGAGGTGTGTGTGTCCATGGGGGGAAATCCTGCCTGCATCAGTCAGTGACAGAAATTCCCACTGACCTTGGCAGGGCAGGGCTCCAGCAACTGCCTGTGCATGTGGTGGGGTGCTGTGCAAGCATTCAGATACATCGTGGGCACAGTTCCTGTAGAGCTGGGCCATGGCAGCCCAGGCCATGCTAGCAAAGCACTGAAATCAGCTTGGGAGTGAGGGCTTGTCCTCAAGCCAAGCCCCATGCACTGGAGTGGTCCGTCACTGTGTTGTCATGGCTTTCTGCATCACGTCTGAGCTGGAGCAGCTTCACTTCCCTGTCAGTCATGAGTGACCTTGCCTGCCTCAAGGGACTAGCAGGGGTCTTCAGTTGCTTGTTTGGTTTTGGCTCAGGGACTTTTTCTTTGTTTGCTCCCTTGTTTTTTTTTTTTTCATCTGTTTAACATTTGCTTGGATTAGTCTAAAAACTGGTGAACTGCCTTCATTTAACTCTGCTCCCAAAATAGCTAGGATAGCTTTCAGGGGTCAATTAGAAGGGACAGGGGCCCTCAGATAACCCCAATCCTGCATTCAGTGATTTCATTATTTTACCCTTGGCTTTGCCTTTGGTGAGGCAGAAGTTCAAGAAACCTGCTTCTACAACTGACTTTATTCATTACTGTCTTGAAAACTACTATTTTAAGGCTGATTATAATTCTGTTTCAGTGATTTTTTTTCCCCAACTGTTTTGAATTTGTGCAGCTCTAAGCATCTTTCCGTAATAATATACATGAAAATTTAAGATCTTAGCATAACCAATCTAAATCTTGGTTTCCTTAGGTACTTTTTTGGATATCCATTAAAAGTAATTTAGGGGCCTGAGGTTTAAAGATCTGTTCCAGTATGTTTAGCTACAATGTGCCAAAACTTAAGTGGCTATTTCACATCAAACCCTGTATGCAGTGGGCCTGTCACATGATTTTATTAACATAAAATGCATATTGTATTTACGGATTCCTCCTGTTCATAACTATCATTTTGTAATAGCTGGATTCTTATTTTTTTGTCCTTCTCTGGCCCCCCATGTGTCACAAACCAACATTACCACGGATGAAAGGCACCTACTCGCACCTTCATCCTGATCACACACCTCCCATCCAGGGCTCCTTCGTGGGGCACAGAATTAGGTGACTCCCAAACTTAGGGCTGTGATTCCTGCAGGAAAGCACTGTGTATCCATGCCTGGGACCAGATTTGGGGCAATATGCCAAGTGCTGCTGAGAATTTAGCCCTCACTGTAATCACCATAGCTGATGGCTGCCTGCTCCTGAAAATCCACTGCAGTGTTACGGGTGCTGAGCATTTGGAAAATCTGGTGATAAAGACCAGCTAGTCAGTGGAGTGCTACCTCAGTTCCAGGGTGACATGAAGGACAGCAGAACAGCAGCCAGAGCTGATAATAATGGAAAGCAGGAATGCATTCAGAATAGTAGACACTGTCTGCTCAAGATTACAAATACATGGTGAAACCAAACCAGGAGTATTGCTAACAAATGTCAAGAATATCTATTTCTGCGTAACAAGTATAAAATGCTAAATCACTTCCAGAACAGTCTGAATTACCTTTGCAAAAGACTAGCATGTCCTCAGCTCTTGCTGAAGAGCTCTGAACTAAGATCCTGAATCCAGAGCCTTACAGCTGCTCTGGGCGAATGCATCCTCACTTCCATGCAAAGCTGTGCCCCCTTGGCTGTATTCTGTGTTCCACAGGAGTAGCTGGCAACATAGCAAGCTGCTAAAAACCTGCTTTGGAACTCTGAGGTCTGGGGGGGCAAAATTCCTTTCATAATTTTGTTGTTGTTTTCCTCCATTTAAAAGAGGTGTATGAACTACTTTCAGAACATCATTGTCATCTGCAATTTTTCATCCCAGTGAATCTTTACACTGACTAATATATTCTTAACACCTTCCCTTTGGTACACTCTGTTTATGGAAACCTGAACATGATAATACATAAAGGACTTTGGTAACTACTCTATAAAGATGTAAAATGTGGTCATTGCCACAGTACCTATGAACCAGATTCCATCAAATTTACCTTCAAATGGGGATCTCAGCTGCCCCCAGACATATCTGGATGACCCTCACATGTGTTAGCAATATGCTGCAATGACATACATGTGCTCCCACACAGCCTATCCCTGTACTGACGGCACAGGTTTCTTTGTTCAGAATCACATTATGCATGTGTTTGTTATTCATGTTTCTGCTTCCCCAACTTTCCTTTGATGTAAATTTAATACAACTTTTTTCATCATTATTTGAAACAGAAACTCTAGGACAAAAGGAACATCAAATATAGGATATACTGCATAACATTATGCAATGTTTTATACTTCTCCTGCAAGTCTAAGCCATAATAAAAAAATGTGTATTTCTCAGAAAAAAAAATAGAAGCCTGTACTTATATTCAGAAGCTGCAGACTCAGAGGTCAGGCTAGGATGACATGGCACTGAGCTGACTGAAGGTTACCGAGAGGGTTTATGTCAGGAAAGATTCAGTCTGGCTTAACTGTGCAAAGGCATTTTAAGTGGGCATTAACTTCCAAATCCCCTGCAAGGCCTACATGGTGTCATACAGTTTTGGGAAATGAATGGAAAATGGCTTATGTGAAGGCTGTGAATGGTACTTAAGTTTTACATTCCTCTTAAAATGTTTCTGAGCAACACCTTCACTTGTAATTAGGTTGCATACTGTGTGAAGATAGCGCTACTCTGTACTTAACCTTTAAACAGAATTTCTGTGATTACTGGCCCTGGTTCCCAAAGCAACTGTGAGAAATGAAGAGGGCAGATGGGAGCAGGCTTTCCCAGTGGATGCTACAGAACATTTCTATGATGATTTAAAGCCATGTTAAACAATAGCTTGCTCACATTCAACAGCAGAGCATCCCAAGATGCTGTGTGAGGCAGGGGAGAGAACTGAAATTGCTTTTGCGGAGATGCTAGGCATAATTAAAGGCTTATGTCTGAACCTTACAGCTAACAAACCGCTGTACAACAAGGGAAACAGCTCCCTAAGTAGCTTTTTACAAAGCACTAAATATACTTCCATAACAATAAAACCTAACAATCCAGCTGCTGGTGAATTATGTACATGTGGTACTATGGACATCACGTCCCCTCTCTCCCCTTGAATCCATCCCTTTCTGCTGCTGGAAAATAGCAAAGGCCCTCCAACAGCTGTAAAGTTTAATAAAAATAAGTTTGAGCTGCTTAATCTGCTGTTGCAACCAGGCCACACCTTCACTGACAATCACAATTGTCCCCTTGGTGAAGCTCGGGGCGAAAGGAGAGATGCTAGCAATGGCCCCAGAGAGGGGGGAGGAAAAAGACTTGCTGTCTCCCCTTTTGACATGACAAATAAAGGCAAACGTGTGAAGGCATTAGAGCCCCACTGCAGAGCAGGAAGGGGAAAACAAATGGCAGCACACCATATGCCTGTAATCCCAATTAAAATGCTTTCTAATTCATTTATTTTCTCCTCAGCTTCCCTTTTCCACACCAGTGAACAAGCATGTTTGACAACAGAGTGTGGGAATTTCTAGTTCACTGAGCAGGTTTCCTTTATTTCTGCCCCTGCACCTACCTGAGGCTGCTGCTCCAAACCCTTGCTGCCCACTGCAAAGCAAGCCCCATCTCCGCTCGCCATACAGCCAGGGATTTCAGGAGAAAGCAAACTGAGAAGAAGCAGACACAGTTTGAGGTAAACTGTTCTCAGAGGCAGTGCTGGGCTTTGTGGGAGATCAAACATTTTGGGCTCCCTGATGATGCTATGCTTAGCTCGCCACATTTCCGTGGCACAGAGCCTCCAGTGCTGAATGGATACACACGGGGAAGCATCTAGCTGGCGAGTGGGACCTTCTGCGTTCAACAGGCATGGAACAGCAGGCACAGCAGCCAAAGTGATACCTGCTCAGTGCCACCAGCAAGAAGGGAGCAAGGGAAAAGCGCCGCAGGGTATTCAGGAGGCTGGAAAATGCTTTGGAGTCAGCGGGGTCATGAACACATGAGAGGAAGTCAGCATGAGCTGTTCATTAGAGCCTGAACGGACCAAGAGAGGATGTTAGCGTGGCAAATCAATCTGCAAGCATCACATTGATTTAAAAAATGCAAAAGGATGCACTCACCATCATAAAATCGAATAGGAAGAGCAACAAATAAACATGGGCTATGGTTCATAAACCCATGGTTAGATAGACAGCAGAACCCATTTCTCAGGCAGGATAGCAGCAACCTCATCTACAGCTTTTCACATTTCTACTTCTCACAGTTTTAATGCAGAACTAATTCCTTCCCCCTAAAGGCTCTTCCCCCACCCCTTCATCTTCCTATTGACATAAAAGCTATTGACTGGATCTATAACCATAGCACTGCTTTTCACTGTCGCTTGCTTCTAATTCTGTTGCTTTCTCCCCTGTAACATCTCTCATATCTCAACCAAGAATTCAAACCATTTGCTTATAACTTCACAGTCTCCAGGTTTTGGGTTTTACACCCCCTCCTTGCCAGCCTTTTTCAGATCTCCATCCCACTGCTTCCTACACAGAGTACAGCTGCCAGGCTGATGATACAGATGCAGAGATAAAATGTAATTCTCAAGAGCGGCCTTAGTAAAATGATTTTAACTAATACCTTCAGATAGTTTTCTCTGTGCATTTTCTTGGTGTTTTTCAGATTAACCACATTGATGTTTGCCTCTGGAGCAGGTGAAGCAACCAACTGCTATCACTTGTGCCACAGGGAAAGTGCACAGTTGGGGGAAGATACCAAGCAAGTGGCTCAACAGACGTTTAATTGAGCAAGAGATTGCTCCGCGTACTGGTAGGAAACAGGGCCTAATGGACAAGGACAATTTCTTCCTGTTGTCCCAAGCTTGACTTTTCCCAGCATTACAAATCTCCTCAGTCCTGCTTCAAACTCCTTGTTGTCTTTCACCATCCCCATCCACTCAGTGGTTCTCTTCTGTCTCTCACCCCAGTCTCAGTGCTCATGCTGAGCTAGTCTTGGTCCCACTGCTTCCATATTTCTTCTGGCCTGGGTCATTCTCTTCCCTGTTGTAGATTTCACTGAGTGGCCTGCCTGCGTCCACGGAAATGTCTACTATACCGGTTTGCTCTCATCAGCTTCTGTATGATTTCTCATGCCAGAAAGTCTCCAGCAAACACATCCAAAGGGCAGTGGGGAGGAGGTCACATTTTATCTGGTTCTTCAAATCCTGGAAGGATACCTGGCATGGACAATTCCATTCAGATGTTGTGAAATTTGTGGAAATGGCCTCTTTGAGAAAGAAATGCAGGAAATGAGGGCTCTTTGTGGCACTCCTACTTTGAAGATGAAATAATTACAGGAACTGTTGCCCACCACTTTCCTAACCAGGAGCAAGGGCTCCCAAATGAGTGAGGTGATTCTGTATATCAAGACATATTAGTGCTGACCAACTGTATTATTTACTTAAAATCCTCTTGCAGACAATATACTGATTCAAACTCGATCTAATAGCTGCTGCAAACAGTGTTGTTATTACACAGCTCCTTATCCCATGACAGCTGGCAGAAATGCGCAACTCTGAAAATGTGCATGCACTTCTGCGTTATCCATCATGGCTCTTCATGGCTACTTGGACAGGCATCTACCAGACAGTATCAGTACCAGTGCTTCAGGCTGAGCAAAAGAAACAAGTGAACATGAAGTAGATTCCTCCCAGCATACACTGACGTTAACACTCATGCTCATTTCTGCTGTGTGACTGGGGAGGCCTTGGTGTCTGTGCTGTGTTAGGTAACCCATGAGAGAAATCTGCGAGGAGGCACAACATTTTGAGGTTGGCTCATGCTATTCAGGGTTTGGCAGGCCCATTGTTTATACAACATTAATAACAAATTGATGATTTTGGGAAACTCCACCCATGAGTGATCCAGAAAACTTCCTGCTATGCCCAACAAGACTTCAGCCAAGTGCACTAATTGTAGCTTGCAAAATATTTTTTCAGAGAAAAAGGATGGGAGAGAAGGTGAAAACACAGAAAGGAAGAGATAAGCAAAGAACTGATGGGCTACAGTAAGACAATATAGGCTGAATAAAGAGTGCAAAAAGAGGCAGAGATTGTGGGTACATTTGGGAAGACTGTTCAACCTAATTATCAGAGGCTGTACTCAAGCAGAACAAAGTACATGTTTGTCCTCTGTCATCTCTCTGCCTGCATTCAGCTTCTGCTGGCATTGCCTCTTCCACTTCAAGCCTCTTCTCTTTGGAGGTTTCAGGATCTGGCAGGGCTTATAATATCACCAAGAAAATTACACTGGGGCACACACCTTTCTTTCAACGTTCTTTCTATAGCTTCTGACCATGCTGTGACAGCAATAGTCTGATGCCGTGGGCTGCACTAGCCTCTTGGACAATCCACTTTCAGATGTAATGGGTTTTGGGAAAATGTCATAACTGAGAGGCCTGGAAAAAATTAGATACTCTAATGCTTAAAGAGAATATTAAAGTGATGCATGCAGCTGGATTCTGTTGTTTGGTAACATCAAGATCAAGTCAGAGTTTAAATTACCAGATCTTAGTATTGGCCAAATGCTTCTTCTCAGCTAGATATTTTCAAAGCCAAGTTAACCCAGTACACAGACATAATTAACATACTGATGAAACTGATGGGCCAACGGGCAGAAACCCACATAGGAGGTTATTTGAGGTTGACAATCTGGAGTACAAAGGCAGATAAAGTTGACTGCCTACAGCATAAGCCCTGAGGTGAAAGAGAAGTTATCTCTCTGCCTTCCCCAGGTTGCTTCACCTATTGAGCCCCCAGGATCCTGGGCAGATGCCTGCACAAGGTCCTGCTCTCAGATAACCCCATATCAAACAGGAAAAATGAAACAACCAGCACCTCCAGGCGAATCAGACTGAAGTACAGAGAAATATCTCTGGCTCCAAAGGAAGATGGAGCAGATAAACCAGGGAGCAGCGACCAAAGCACAAGCAGCTACCCATCAAGGCGGCTATGTAGAGTGCATCTCTGTGCCTAAGGTCCCAATAAACTACTGCGTATCCTCAATTCCAGCAGCCACAAGTGCCCTGAAGACACTAAAGGGGTTGATGCAGCCTCTGTACCAGAAATTGGCCTGGGAGAAGTGGGTGAAGGAGCCAGTGCTGAAGGGCAATGCTAGTACAGAGAAACTGCAGTGCAATGAGGCATCTTAGAAAGTAGAAAGGAGCATATATTGGCACCAGGAGGGCTGCTGAAAACACCCAGAATGAAGTTTTATGTGATATGAAAAGTATTTCACTTCCAGGGTCATTTAACCTGAGCAGCTTCTCTGTGAGGGAGGAAAGGCTGATCTGGGTCTCCTATCTCACAAACCAAGGGTTGTGTGACGTCCTTATCAAAATGGCTAAGTCTGAACAATCAGAAGCAGCCAATGTGCATTTCTCCCAAGCCCTTTTCCCTGTAATTAAGGGGGAAAAAAAAAATTAAAAAAAGAAGTCAGGAAGAATCCCAGGTTCAGTCCAGAGCCGTCCCGGAGCCATGGAGCCTGGAGAGCTGCCAGGCAAGCTGGCAGGAAATCAGGCAGGCTTGTGATGGAAACCTGCCTGTGTTTCATCGGAAGTTCATCCAAACAGAGATGCTTCTGCGAAACATTTTGCTTATGACAAATTGGCATTCTCTGACAAAAACCTGTGCTTTTGGAAATCTCCCAGCCAGTGCTTCGTATGGCATAGCCATCCCTTAATAATAATAATAATAATAAAGAAACTGGGTGTGTCACAGCTAATGTTAATGGGCTACATTACACATTGTTTCCTAAGTGAAATCTTGAAAATGAGACCTCAGGCATTTCAGTCTGGTTCTTCATGATGAGTGTTGAAGGCTCAGCTTTGTTACCCTGCAGTGCACACAAATGGAAAAGTAATGGTGAGGTGCTGGATGGGGATAGAGCAATTTTATTGTAACCATCATTTTTGTTTTCATTCTGAATAGCATTTTTCAGATACTACAGACTGCTGTTCCTCCCTTCTCCTTCCAAATCCATTAGACAGAAAAATATGGATAATTTCCTCCCAATACTCAGATTACGTAACAAGGGCATAACTTTCTCATTTAAAATTACTAACTTGAGCGTTCAGAGAAAGAAAAATGTGGGAAACACAGACACAGTTTGGAATAGCTGAAGAGAGCTTCTTTCTTTGTAACGATACTTCCTTTTTTATGGTTTCGAATGACACTGGAAACATTTCTCATTCTATCATCCCTTCCACAGGAGCACCCAAAAGGCTGTAGGAGATGGCCTGCATACAAACTGGGGACTAGTCCTGAATACTCTTCATTTGCCTGACTGCCGGAGCCAAAAGTGGGAGACTTTAAGTTAGGTATCCGTGAAATAAATAGCAAAGCGCCCATTAAAACTCACCAGAAACTCAAGTTACAATAACTGTATTTGTTTTCCACGTATCTTTAAA
The DNA here is from genome assembly GCA_032466535.1 of Forpus xanthops. NCBI lineage: Eukaryota > Metazoa > Chordata > Aves > Psittaciformes > Psittacidae > Forpus > Forpus xanthops. The sequence goes on along the minus strand of JASSUY010038228.1, from coordinate 68,334 downwards.
GGAAAACAACCAACACCTGCCGTTCAGATTTTCTTACTTTGCCCTCCAGTCATGGGAATACAGTGCACAAAATTAAGACATTTTCAGGATGTAACTTCAATCACATGAGGAGTCCCACTGGTTTCAGCCAGCGACTTCCTATTGAGTCAGCAAAGTACTTATGCCTGTGTGTGATTTTAAGATGACTAATCTCCCTGCCTGCGTCTGCACTGCTGGGTAGGTGCCTTGGGCAGGATGTCCTGCAGCTCTGGCCCTCGGCATACGCCCTGGCTGCATCCTGGCTCTGCACTGGGATAAGGTTGGCATGAACACAGGCTCCCCTATGCTGTGCTTTCATTTGGAAAGAAGTCCCAAGAGCCGGCAAGAAGTGCCATGTACTTTGTGAGAGTCCACAGCAGGGGTGATTGAGGGGACAACTGGAGGGGCATCAACTCTGCTGCATGGCCAAAAGCCCAGCTTCATGCTTCACGCTCAAGCTCTTTGGTAACTTGGAGTGGTACTGTATCAGCCCTGGCTCGAGTGAGGCTGTCACAACTGCTCTAATGAACCTCTCACAGTCTTTCAATAATGCAGCTATTTATAGGCTAAGTCTATACTGAATAGATTGCAGAAGCTGCACAAAAGCTCACAGTGTTTCAGCAATGAGGCTGTAGAGAAACATCAGCGCAGACCGAAACCACTCAGCACAGTTACATACAATCAAATATTATAATCTACTATGCTTTGCCTGATTACACTCGCTGCTTAACTGAAAACTTAATGGCATTTTATTACATTTATGAAATTTTCTGAGAAGGGAAAGCTGGTCTTATGGATAGAAAATTTTCAAGTCTTACAGATTAAGAGCTAAGCCTTGCTTTCCCTCACAACATCAAGTTTTAGGCGTTGCATCACTCAATTTTAACAGAATATTCCCAGTAATCAGTGCAGAACTTGGACATAGTCAGAAACTATCACCAACCGTACCATCTTTCTCTTTCAAATTGCTCTTTTCAGCAAACATCCTGGGTCTTGTGCTCCCAGCGTATACCATAGGGTGAAAATATTAATAAAAAGAATGATTAAAAATGTTCAACAAGTGCTCTCATGAGGAAGAATGGTTGCTGGGAGCATCCTGTCCTTTTCGTCACCTGAATGCAATGCATCTGAAGTGTTTTTTTATGAGATGTGCAAGATGATGAAAGTAGCATGAAGCAGCAGAATTCATTGCGCTTGGCTCACCTGAGTCTTCCTTAGAGAAAACCAGAGAAAGGATTTTGCTGCTTTGTCCTTCCCAGACTACTGTCTCTATGACACTTGTTCATAAAGTCCCCGTAAACAGCAAACTGCTGCAAGAATGCTTTGCTCATGAATCTTATAAAACTCATTCTGAATCTTATGAGAGAATTGATGTTCATTGCAGGTGTTGGAATAAGCTTTTCACTTCAACCACTGTGGCCAGGCAAGGCTCCAGTGAATAGCCTCTAGCACAGACTTACAACTCCTGCTACTTTCACTTTGTCCTAAGGTTTTATCTCTGTAAAAGGAGCAGGGATTTCCTCTGGGGATTAGGAGAAGGAAAAAAACTTGAGACAGATGTACTATTTCATTACAATACAAAGCACAAAAGGATGAAAAAGATAGCTAATGGTTGATTTTTCTTCTTCTCTTCTGACAATTGCTTCCTCTTTTGCAGCTTTGAAGAGCAGTGGGTCCCTCTGTGCCAGGTCTACAAGGGCACAAGACATAAAGGAACTTATAACTCTAACTACTACGAGTTGTAGAATCCTCTATTTCGGTGGCATTGAGAGCCTCAGCATTTCTTCTCAGCCCATTCCTGCCTCTGCAAGTGCTCAGAGCCCTCTGAAGCTCAGGTCCCTGCTATACATGTGGGAAAATTGCGTAACTCCAGTTGCCAGCCAACTCAGTACCATCATTGATGTCAGAACTCCCAGAGGATGCCCGAACTAGATGTTCCTACACTGGGGTAGGTAACTGCTGCTTCCCACACAGGTGAATTTTACACTCAGCCCTTTTCATGTGAAAGAACGACTTTTGAAGGATGAGGTTTGGTTAGTCATATGGATCCAAACTTAAGTATCCCACTGGCATGCTATAGTGGACTCACAAGTAGCCTAGAAAATCTTAAGAGACCCTTAGAATCAAACTATTAAACTATCAAACAACTATTCTGACCCTGATACACTAAGATGTGTTTTGTTTTGTTTTTTTTTTTTCCCACTTGTTTTATTAGTTTTTACTTTTGATGACAGGGAAAATTAAGTGAGGGAAGGTAAAGACCCGAAACTGATTGTGTAGCTTTGTAGCAGGAAACACGTTAGTGAAAGCAAGCAATTTTCATGCTCTAAGTTGCATTTACAAATGCACTGGTGGTACCTTATCTAGAACTGCTGAATGTCTCCCAAAAGAAATATTTTTGTGATGACACATTTTGTCTTGTATAAGGTACCAGTAAAATTCTTCAATACCAAGAAATACTCAAAGAACTTATTTTCTTATTAACAAAAGTACAACCCTGAGTTACAAATATGCTAAGAGGTAATAAATGCAGTTTCTTGGTCACTGAGTTAGATTTTTTTTTCTCTTGGGTATAAAATCTGAGGTGAAATTGGTAAAGAGTGTACTCAGCACATCCTGTTAGCTGAGTCAATTGAAATTACACCTGTTCTTGGATGCAAGTCATAACAAATGCAACCCATATACCTTGTAAAGAAAAAAACTTGTATGCACTTTTTCCAATTAACATCTCTGCCTTTTGGCAAGTCATTAACCTATTTTCTCACAAAGAAACAGCTTCAATTGTATTATGCATCCGAAGCGTGCAAAAGTCCCTGAGGGGGCACTCTGACAAGAACATACTGTTCCTGGATCCAACGTGAACATACATATTCATTAATTGTTTGGGGCAAGGAGTACAGATTTTTACAAGTCTTACAAGGTAAACAGGTTATATAAAGCTATGTCCCTGGAAATACATTCACATCCCAGCTACTGTCACTCAGCAAATAATTCAGCAACACTGTAATATGACTTTAAGGAAGAAAAAACCAAAACACCCTGCTTACCGTAAAAATGGTACAGCGTATTTATTTATTTAAATAAACACAAATAAAGGTGGGAAGTTGCATTTCTCAAATCCCTCATGCCACAGGGATCCGTTCAGGCCATCCTTAAATAGTGAGGAGAACCTTTGCTGCCACAATTTCTCCAGCCAGATAGTTGAATCAAAATTTTAAAGTACAGTTTAAGTTTCTTGCCATAAAGATAATGAAGCAATGAATTATAATCTTACATATGTAGAAGTGCAGAGACAATGGGGATGATCAAATACATTTTCCCCCAGGAACTAGTTTTCCAAACCCATGATTTTATAAAGAATATATCAGCAGTAGTAAAAAGTAATGGAGAATTTGGGGAATGCAGCGGTGTGTTAAAAAAAAATAAAAATAATTAATGAAATAACCTCCAAAAAATAGAAAAATCCTCAGAATAGAGTTTGAGTGGTCAGGTTGGCCCATAAAGCACAATGGGTTATTAGCATATCGGTCAGATTGTGCCATAGTATTTGAAAATCTCACAGTTCTGATCAAAAGAAGTGAAGTGCCTTACAGTCCAACACTGCAGTGTTCAGCTACTCAGTGTCTGCCCCCACGGTGTTCATTAGGAACCTTTAAATGTGCTCCTAAAGCAAGTGCATATCCCCATCCAAAAAGAAAAAACTGAGAAAAACATCCTTATTGCCTCAATAACATGCTTTATGTAATGGCCAAGATAAAAATGCCATTAAAATTCCACTAAACTTTAATGAGAATTACAAATAAAATTTAAGGCACAGCGGTATCTGGCAGCATTTCTTTCCATTTGGAAGATCATTTGTGGTTTGAAATACTTGCAGGAGCACATACAATGAGTGGCTGAGCTACTGCATAATGCTTTGACACCTCAGGAATCTGAAGTTGGGATCCTCCAGAGACAATCTCCCAGCGATGCCAGCAGGAGAGGTTATTCCAGATGCCACCATCTCTCCCCACCCAAACCTCAGGGGGATCTACTGCACATCATTCAGACATTGGTGCTACTACTTTTAATACACAACTGAGCCATTTTCACAGCAGCCGGCCTGGGCAGTGAAAGCACTCTTTCTCCATCAGCATGGCCTATTTACATTTACTATCAGAGGGAGAACTTGGTTTGAGGAAAGTCGGACTGCATCAAGTACCTGGTTCAGCTTGTTCAGAACACGTATGGAATTTGAGTACCTCACTGCAGCCTGCAGTACAGATACACTTTTCCTAGTCATTTAAAGACCTGTACAATTATGTTTCCACATCAGTCAAGTCACCAGTTATTTGCCAGAACACAAAGCCTAGAGTAAATGCTTCTAAGAGTTTAACCAGCCTCTTCAGGTGCTTTTAAAGGAAGCTTTTCTATTCCATAGCTTTATTTGAAATTATACAAATCAAGAGAATAGATAACTAGCCCACATCACTGTTCCTTTAAAAGAAATATAATGTAAGCTGGTTGTTTTTCAGGAGAGCAAAAAATTTAGGTTTTAGCTCTGAAAAAATTTGGCTTTAAGTCAAAAAATTAGTTAAAAAAGAGATTTAGCTTGAGGAAAATGCCTCCATCCTGATCTGAAACAACCATCTCTAGTTTTACACGCAACCCAAGTGTGATGCATGTCAATTTCAATATCAAGAAACCACCTGATAGAATGAGAGAACATATCTTGATTTGGAAATGTTACGTTTGTTCACCAGATTCACAAACAGCAGAGGAATAAACTGGATTAAGTAGCAAATGCTCCAGATAATAGGTGCTGAAAAGGAAGGTTTAGTTGTAAGAGCTAAGGCAGAAAGGAAAATTTCAGTAGAGATTTTACTAAAAAATACCAGAAGTAAAAGAAATTTCCAAATCTGGTTGATATATTATCCTGAAAAGCTTAAAAACGACAACAAAAAGCCTCTCTACAGGTTTAAAGCATATACAGAGAGAGTTCACTGGGAGAAAACAAGAAAGAAGAGAACTTCAAAAGGTACATTGTTCTGTATCTTCTAATGGAGCCAAGAAAAGGCAGACTAGAATTTGCAAATGCATAAAGCAAAGTACATCTGACCTTAAATACAGTATTTACATAACTGCCTTATATACCATTATAAACAATTGCATAATCAAAGGTCAGGCTGTTTACAATGGAATATATAGAAATAAAAATCTGTGGCTAGGAGGTCGCATCAAAACAGTTGAATCTAAATTTCTATAAGAGGAGAGGCTTGTTCATCGTGACAAACAGGACTACTTCAGACCGAGTTGAAACTATGTAGTACCCACTGGTAAAATCCAGAATTTACCAAGGGAGATGATGTCTGGCTATCTGAAGGTGATTATTATGAAAGAAAATGAAAAGCTATAAAAGAAAAATGTATTGCTCATTGCTTTGGCTCGAACCACTACAGTATTTGCTATATTCCAGTTTGCTTCTGGACTTAAGCTGAACTCTATTGATGTTAATGAGGTTCAGCCTGGGAAATGGGTTTTGTCTATATATGGTCAGTTGCAGAATTGGATTAAAGCGCTCCTCCCATTTCAAGTGTCCTATATTTCAACATACAAAATGCAAAGTTGCAGAAATGGATGACTACCTAGTTTTGATTGCGGATTTACAACAGGTTTTCTGCAGTTACCATTTAAATAATAATAGACAGACATAAAGAAGCATAGATGTTTTCTATTAAAAAAGAAGACCTACAATCATCTTTCCAAAAATTGCATTTTTACTAAAAATAAAACCAAAATCATCATACATTGCAAAGTCTTTCCTCATTAATGACGAGTACCTGCGAAAGTCCTTGAGAGACGAGATTCCTTTGTCTTTATGATATACATTTTGCACCATTTTGTGTTTAGTTCAAATACATTATTCCAAAGTATGAAGCTGATTTTTATTTTTCTAAGTATGAAACATGAATTCTGATGGTGCTGAGGTAAGCAGAAGTGTTTGACTGCATCAGTCTTGCAGCTGAATTCACACATGCAGGTATAGTTTCAAAGTTTAAGTGTTTTGATTTTCATATTGTAACTCAAAGTTTTTACACCACATCTTGCAATCATCAACTAAAACATTTAGAAGACAGAGTAACTGTCACTACTTTTAGCTAAAATATTTGAGAGTATGTAAGGGACAAATTAAACCCCTGGCATTTTTGGAATTAGGGCTAATTACGTCTTATTTAATTTAGGTGCTTGAGTAATGCTGCCTTAGCACAAAGAGCATTATTTTCACAATCCTTACCTGAGCTAAAAAAACAGCACAGTGCACTTCCATACTAATTGCTATTCATCTAAAAATATGTAGTTTGTTGCTTAGTTGTATTCAAAGATCTTATTAGGATGAAATAAGAGTCTTGCAACGCTCAATGGGAATGATTTTAGAAAACACTAATTTTGGCTGGGCTGCACTTTATTAAATATACAAACAATCTGCTTGCTACCAATGCTTAAAATGTGTTGTGTATTTTTTTATTTTGGTTATTACATTGACTTGTTAGAAAAGAAGGATTTATAGTTTTTTGCTTATAGCAAAATCCAGTGGAGTAACAGTTACTATTTCCTTGTGAATATATGAAACATATTAATCAGTACAGTTCGTTTTCATCTTTTATGCTTCCTGTCTTTCTTCAAGTAACATTTTTTGCTGGGTTTCTAAACATTCTTTCAATTTATCTTCGGTCAAAGTCAGACGTTGTTCCAGGATTGAAACAGTCTGCATGAAGAGGGCAATAATTTCAATTGGTTTGGTATTACTCACACATTATTACAAGTGTGCAACATAGTAACGTAAAAACAATCATTCTAACTCAACAAGAAAAAATATCCTAAAATGACTCTGCTATTTACAACTCTATTTAAAAATAATGGGATTGTATCTCTGGAGGTTGTCTAAAGGTTTAAAACTGTTTTCCACAAAATATTTTCTCTGAGACCTTGCAATGTATATGTACATCTATAAATTACTCTGAAATGCTATGTGAAAGTTACATCCATATTTCAATAGAAAAGCAGCCATCAGTGCTGACCCCAAATTATATCTTCCAAAAACCTAAAAGAAATTTCTAATACATCCCCAAAAACAGGAAGTGAGGAAAAAAAAAAAAAGCTATTAAAAGGCATTCTCTAAGAGATTGCTCTCATCAGAAAAGGTTTATGAACACAGGCTGGCAGTTTCTTTTTAATCCAATTTACAACACAAAAGTCTTTCAACTGATGACCTGAGTCTGCACTTCGCAAAACTTATTTCTTATTCTGTATTGCAAAATAACACAGTTTTGCAACAGCCACTCCCTCTTCATTTGGTTTAATGTTAATATATGACAGATCACAGAGTATTATCTTAAAACACAGATGATTGGCTAAATCTGGACTACTAAAAAGAAGCATTGAGCATTTGCAAACAAGTGACTCAGAGTCACTGCTAGAGACCAGTATTTGGGCAGTTTCATTGACATTAGGAATTATTCCACTGCTTAGATTCCTATCCAACACCTTAAACACTAAGTTTGAAAAGTGCTTAATGGTAACATTACAAATTTGTTTTGTTCATGCCCTGCTACCACATGACTGTTCAAGCTGGAATCTGCTAAAGAACTGGCTTCTGGCAAATCAATGCTAGATCTCACTAGTAAAAAACAGTGAGTCTTTTCTTTCTGAGTTAAAAATACAACTATAATGTTTATGGTTATGTAGCAGGCAGCTCTTAGCAAACACAATGTGATCAATATCTGCTGAAAGGAAAAAGCCAGAACAGTCACTTGACTATGCAACTATTCAAAATAACCCCACAGACTTCAATAGTCTGGTTTAGAAACATGGTTCATGGGATTTTTTGCCTATTGACAGCATTATCATTTTCCCACTGCAAGTGTTATCTGTTATTGCATACTTACTAGAGTTAAAACATCCAGCTGCTCCACAATGTGCTCCAAAGTGTTACCCAGGGAGGGGGAGATGCCTGTTTGCTTGCCCACATTAGGCACAGCTGATTCACTCTCATTCTCTGACTTCCTTTTTGAACTTGTTGCCAAGACTGAATCAGGGGGATTCTGTGCATCTTCACTGCTGACATAATCCTTGAATACAGAAATACCATTTGAAGATTTAGTTTCCTTTGTCTTCATTTAATTGGAACCATATAAGATGATAGAAAAGTCTGGCTTTTAATTTAAAAAAAAAAAAAAGGAAAAGAATCTATTTTCACATAGATACACACACACAAGGGGTTTCAGATATACATCTTGTACCAGGTCCAATTCTTAGCGCTTCAATTCATTTGAACCTAGGAGAGAATTTCAGCTGTGGTGGATGAGGCAACAAGAGAAATCTCAGCAGCCTTTAGGTACATGTTTCAGGTACATACAGTTGAGGAATTACATGCTGTACTACTAGAGCTTGAATTAAAGCTACAATGAATACTACTGCTGACTGGTATTTTCTTAAAGAGGTAACTTTAGTTCACAAAGGAATCCATTCACAGCAGTCATATGGATGAAAAATCTGTATATGACCAGAGGATCACAAGGGTTCCATCCAGCTTCATAATATGAACCCTTTGTTTAGTATGAATTAACTTCTTCTTTCAGCATAAAAGAATTAAATAGTTTTTAGTTGTTTACTCAGTGACATTACTTTTTGAGAAACTGGTTCCTTCAGAAAAAGGGAGGAGAAAACAACAGAAAAGATCCACACGATGCAAAGTTAAGACAGAAATAACTTTGATGTATAAACTTTGCTCATGGGTAAGTGAGAGAGCACAATCTTCCCAATCATTTCTGGTTCCGTTTGTGCCTTGAAGTTCTTAACGGACCTTTTGAGTCACGAAAAGTTAAATAATCACTAATTCATTAGAAGGTCCTTTATAACAACTTTGCCTGTCTTAATGACCTTTTCAGATATATCTGAAAACTTCTTATATCTTTAGCTAATTTTAGTTAATTTTATACTAAAATGAGGTAGTCAAGTTTTATTATCTCTATATTTCCAATATCCACAACATTTATGAAACTTATAAAAGGTTACAATTTAACTGCTTCTCTGAAACTTAATGACTGATAAGACTACCCATCAAGCTATGCAAAGGGGAAGTTTCAGTCTTATCTGACATATTTAACATGCACAATTTTGATGATGTACCTGGAATATATTTTGTTGTAAAGCTGAACAGATTTTCAAATGAAAGAGTCTTAAAATCATTGTTGGCCATTAAAAAAAAAAAAAATTTCCTAAGTCTATAAAATAACCTTGCAGAACGTAAAGTGCTAGGCAGAATTAATGACAAACCTTTACACGATTACCTAGGCATGTTGATGATCTTCTGTCAAGATTTATGTGTAGTTGACCCTGCCTCTGAATCAGGTAGGATCACAGAATGATGGATGAAATATTACTACTGCAATAATGTAATGATTTTAAATATAAGTAATACTAAATTATGTCAATATTATCAGGAACTCATAGTGCTGGTTTATTCACAATACTATTCCTGTGCCTTCAGTGCCATCTTGCACAGTCGCGATCAACTAAAAAGCTCTGTTCTCTGAACTCACTGTTGCTGATCCTACAAAATGTTTTCTCCCCTAAGTGCTGGGGTTGTGGTATCTACGTCAATGAGAGAGAACTAAGTAAGAGACAAGTGGTGTCCACCATTTGTCTTGAAAGGGCTTTTCATTTTACAAGCAAAGCATAAGAGCAAACCAAAAATGCCACACACACAGAGACAGTAGGAGACCATGGGTTTAGAGATGGGAATAGCTAATAGCAGAGATTGTGGTGGGGTAAGAGTTTTGCATCTTAGGAAGAGGAGGACAAAGAAGAAAGACTCGCCACCCTCTCTAGGTTAAATGTACCATTGTGCATTTCTGCAAAGACAGGTGTCAGCCCCTAGCAAGAACCTCTGGTGTGCAGAGCATGGGACTGATACGGAAAGGGGAAGATACCCATGCATATACTTCTATACTAAACAACACTACAAAACCACATGAAATCCTTCTCAAGATTTTAAAGCACTATGGTATTTGATATGTCACTTTCATTGATTTCACTATGATGAAAGAAACAGCTAAATGAAATAGAAGAAACCTCCAGTTCCCTTTCAGCACTCTTTTCCGTGCTTGCGGACCGATTCATGCAAACGAACTAAGCATGTCAAGTAATAAAGGGCTGATGCAACTACTACTGAAATCCACAAGTGATTTGTATTGATACTGGGTTGGGTCAAAAAATAAAAGTGTGCTAGACATCAAACTACAGATTTTAAACATTAAACAACTGAGGCTATTCTACAGAATGTCCCAAAGGTTATAACATTTGCATTGGACTACAGAGAACTGGCCTTCTCAGCCCAAAGCTATTTAAATTCATGGCTCACAGTGTGATGCTTTGTCAGCCAGGCTGTTGCCTTTTAAAGGTGCGAAACTGTGGTAGAAAGGGTACTGTCTCCAGACATCTGTTTGAGTTTTGCTACGGGTCAACAGAAAGCAGCTTTAGTGCAGTGGTTATGATACTCAGACAGGAGCAGGTAAGCCCTGTTCCCATAAGAGGTGTTTTATTTTATACTTAAGGGGAGAAAATTAATAAAAACTCCATAGGAGAAAGGATTCAAACCATAACTTCACCACTTCTAACTAGGTGGTTTAATTACATCGTTCTTTCCAGTACTATGAATCTCAATTTCCTCTCAATATGAAAAATCTTGTGATGTCAACTTAAAATCATTCCAGAGAACTGTGCATTGTGAAGGGCTCACTTGTTATGTTAGCACAAGATGAAACAGAATACAAATGGTTTGATATTTGGACAAGGTAGGCAGAAAAAAGAAACACCCGTTTAATTTTACATTGCTTTAGCTCCTTGCTTTAAAGTGTTATAAGACTGCAAAAGAAAATGTTCCAAGTATCTCAGAATACTGTGTTTCACAATATATACCAGGTACTTTCACATGAGCATGAAGTATATAGAAGTATTGCATATTAAGACTGCCCGTATCTTCCCTTTGCAGATTTCATTGTATGAGATACCATTAGTACAATCCTAGAAGAGCTCAGATTCGCTAGGTTATTTCTGACTTACCAAGTTATACCTGAGGTCCTTGTGAAACAGGATTAATGGGAGCTTTTTGGCACACTTAGTAAATCACAAGATGGAGATAGTCTCAAATGCTGATTAACACAGAAAAGATTAAGCTTAATTTGGCATTCAAATGTTAAAGAGTATTGCAGCACATTAAAGAATTCCTGCTTAATAACCAATCATACTATGAAGAACATCCTTATATTTAACTACAACAGAAGAGTCCATTACAATAGACTTCTTAATGAGATTTCTATAGAAAGATGGTGAGATTATAAAACCTTGCTTCTGCCTGCAAATCTTGACTGCTCGCCCTGAAGCTTCCAAACCTCAACCAGCATTAGCTAAACCTGACAGCGAGGTAGCGGCTTCACTGATTAAGCTGTGACAAACTTCAGGAAAATTGGAGGCAGGGTAGATGTGATACATTGCAGGAAAGACAGGTAGAACTCAAGAGTTATATACTCTGCATGGCAGCAGTGAACCTGACCATTTATCACATACTTTATGAAACACAGGCAGTTGATGAGTGAAGTGTCAATGAAAAGCCAGGTGGTGCAGGAACAATTTGTAAAGCTTATGTAATTATTCTTTGTAGACACCTGTATGTGTCCTCTGAAAATGCTGGCACTCTGCTGATTTTAATCAAACCTAATGAAGAGGTAGGGGTCTTAGAAGTAACTAAGTTCCTCACAGCTTCAGGAAACCATTTGCCAGAGTTTTCCACCTGAAGTTAACACTGCTCTGTAAGTTCACACCACTTTACTCTGAAGGGGAATAAGGATGTGAGTTCCAGAAGACCCAGGCTAGAACCCGTTTTCCTAGGCACCATTATCAATAAGCTCAGTGGAAACAGACATAATGTAGTTTGTCTAATATCAGAAAAGATACTTGTACTAATGTTTTGGGAAGTACATTCATTTTCTTGTCCTTTGAATGACACAACTAAATAACATAGCCAAAAGAGATGTAACTGTAAACTTCAACTGATACTGATTTTGCTTAAAGGCATTCTACTTGGCATTTTCAGTGTCCTGTGGATAACCTATTAATTCTCAAGTACTTAAAATAATGAACAACAGATTGAACATTTAATGGCTCTCAAAAATTTGCTGCCTGTGTTTTGGAGTATTAGGATTTAAAAAATAAAATTAATCAAGCAAGAGAGGAAAACAATCTGTGGTTATTAGACATTGACAGGTTCTTCTAAAAACAATTCTACTCTGAGGCTGGTATTTCTCAGTTCCTTTTTAAACAAGCCTGCTGTACTTCACAGTGAAAATAAAGTTGAGATTTCAGTTCAAGCTTCTGCAAAGTGATTGCAAACTGTGCTACTAAACATATTCTTCCAGCCCAAGGAGGAAAGCTATCAACTCAGGTAAACAGAGCAAACACTAAGTTACTGAAAATCTCACCTAACATTTTTTTTCTTACAGCAAAATTGATCCAAAATGCAATATGTCAGACAAATAGGCTGTGATAAATGCTATATAGCTCAGTAAAGTGCTATCAACATTGCCAAGTCAGAGTACTGGAAAAGTCATTTTGTAATTTAGTGGGTTAAGAAGGAAACTGAAATTCTTAAGTGATATACTCAAAGACTTACAAGAACATGAGACGAAAGTGCTAATATAAACAAGGTAAATGCCTTGATGTTTGTCAAATCTGAAAGGATCAAATACAGATAAGCAAATAACTTTCAGAATTAGTAAGAGAGAAATGAAACGAGACTGTTTCAGATTTTGAAATCTAAGTTGCGCCAAAATGGTTGTTATTTTATCATCTTCCGGAAGTTTCTAGAGATTTTTAAATGTTATCAGATATCAAGTATGCTGCTATATCCTTGAGGTACCTGTTTTATATTGTAACCTTTCCTAAATTTACTGTCTTCTCCAGCTCAGTGAAGAGTCCAGTTCTGCTGAAATCTATTGCAACGCTCAAATGCCAAATCTTTGTTATAAAGGAGTGACACCAGTGTCACTACATTTCCTTTACTTTTGGATACTGATCAGTTCATGTCCACTACTTTCATTCAGTATAACCTTTTACAAGAAAGTTCTTTTTAAGGAAACACTTTCTACCCCACAGCCTATTTTACACAGCGTTTCAAGAACTAGACGTTCCCTATCCTTCAAATTAGCCCCATTTCTAAAGTATGCTAAATAGTACCAATTCATAAACAACAATTCTATATGTTGCCAGTATCGTAGTAAATATGCCTTATAATTAAAAAACCCTAAACTACTCTTCTGAGAAACTGCAGAGCTATAGCTTATTTTGAGAGAATAAATTTGAAAAAGGGAACCAATTTTAAATTGTTACTTCTAAGCAAAGCTAAGAAGGAAATTAAAATGTGTACAGTATTTCCATTTACAGCCCGTTAGTAATAAAAAGGACTCACTTTGGGCAACTTCATCCAAGTTACAAATAAGGAGAAGAAAGAACAGATTTAATTAATCAATAGGAAGTTATTACCGTGACATTACCAGCGGATGTTAAGTAGAAAATTAAATTTAGCTTATAAATGATGTCAAAAACAGCAAGCCACAATTGCTCATCTTTGTTTTCTGTCAAGCAAAATAGCCAAAACTCTGTGGGTAGTACTTAATCAATTTGTGAAAAATCCTTACACATAACCTTATCACCCCTGCCTATTCCCAAATGTTTTTCCATGAAGCATTCACAGATCAGATAGAAACACACTGCACCCCAGTATCCCTTCACTTCATGATGTTTAAGAGTAGAATCTGAGTAAAATGCATCCATTTATAAAGATGCCTGAGCATTTTTATTTATAGAGAAAAAGAATCTCCTGTTCATATTCAAAAGATATGAAAAAAATACATGTCTCTGTCATTCAACTGAAAATCATTAGTCTTCAGTCTTCTAAGGCCTTTGAATTCAGAAAATCTAGACAACAGCTTCCAAATGAGTATCTTAATGTTCTTGTAATTAAGATGGGCTTATATGAAAAAGTGATATTGGTAAGCTTCCTAATGAATCATAAAAATTGGCATGGTCTGCTTTTTAAAAATAATCCTTTAAATTTTGAACACATGGTACATTTGCCTACTAATGCTAAACATTTCTGATACTGTGATTAAAACAACTACAAACAATTAGTCATAAATAGGACACTAGGCTCAAACAGATCAAAGATCAGAGGCATAACAGAGTACTCTCCCACCTTACCAGATCTTGATTTCCTGTAGGTTTTGGCTATATGAAATCAGGGGAAGTTTCTCAGGAGAAGTAACAGTACTATCATTATCACTGCTTTTTCCTACATCTTGTGAACCCACCCTGGAACAAAAATGGTTCACTGTGGATAAGCTAAATTGAACCATTTGGAAGATTTTTTCCTTTCTTTTTTTTTTTTTTCCTAGGCCATAATTATTCACAGATCATTTCTACTGCTTTGAAATGGTTGGGTTTTTTTTTTCTAGTCAGTAAGTGATCCACATAAAATAGAACTCTCTGATCTATTAGGCTAACACTGACTATGTCACAATCTGTTTTATCAGTTTCTACTGCAGAAAACTTCCCCGTAGCTTTAGCTGATGACAGCATTCTTCATTTCCTCTCCTCTCGCACACACATGAATCAGCACAGCAAAAACCTGCCATGTGCCTGGCTCTGAAACCTTCTGCTCCTTGCTCTCTGACATGGTAGTTGCGGTATAATTTATTTTCAAAGTTTAATTAAAGTTTTGCATTCAAGCAGTAAAATGCAGATAAACTATGCAGTGCATCTAAAACAAAGCTCTACCAAGCATTTCTAGCTTAAGCAAACCTCTTTCAGAGCAACCCCTAACACAGAATTTCATACTTAATTCAGTCTTTCATAGCTCCTTACGCACCTCAGTCTTCTCTAGCTCTTAAAAGAATGTCCAAGCTAAAACTAAAAATTGAAAATGCTTAATGTAAGTGCACCTCATCTAATCTGACAAGGAAATACTTGGTCTCCTCCTCTGTGGCACTGACATCATCGTTGAAGGCAGCACATACTTCAGTTTAGATCCTGACCATGAGTAGTAGTATCAGGATACAAACTCATAGCCAACAAACCAAGCTAGACTATCAGACTGCATTCCTCAGCAAAACAGGCATTTTCAGCTAAATACAGTAGCTCTACAGTTTGTAAGTTAAGAAAAAAAACACAGAGCTCTCAAACATTCTAATTAAACCACAACTCTCAGAGAAAATTAAGGATTTCCCCCACAAAACAAGCAATATTGCTGAAGAGTTAATAAATAAAAAAAAGTAAATGTTATGAACGTGCAATACAAACTAGATAGAAATTATAAGAGGTTCCATTTCGACAGGTGAGAATTTCCCTGCCAGGAAGTGAATTCTAAATACAACATTTCAGATACGTCATACACAAACACTTTCATAAATTACAGAAATACTTGCTCCACAGGCATTAAAAATACCAACATGTACGCTATGGAATAAAGGTAAAGGAAGGTGATAAATGATCTTTGGTGTAGCTTCAGCAAGAAACTTTGTAAAGCTGAAGACAGATAACATGAAACCACAGGAACATTCCCACTATTCACAAACTGCAAAATAAAATAGCTAATTTTAATTCAGACAAATTACTTTAAATTGCATGTGTGCACATCCAAGGGAACATTTTATAGCTAAAATCAACACTAAAATTTCAAGCAATAACTTCCTTTTACCTATATAGAGTCCGAATACAAATTTTATTACATACCGTGCTTGAGCTTCTTATCCATACTAGGGCAGGGAAAAGCTGAAGGAGGGCTGGAAGAATACTTGTAGCAGCAACTGGAAACATAATGGATTAGATACTAGAAGTGAAATAATGACAGCAAATGAA
This sequence comes from Forpus xanthops, assembly GCA_032466535.1. Classification (NCBI taxonomy): domain Eukaryota; kingdom Metazoa; phylum Chordata; class Aves; order Psittaciformes; family Psittacidae; genus Forpus; species Forpus xanthops. The sequence goes on along the minus strand of JASSUY010038228.1, from coordinate 52,365 downwards.
TAACCCTATATGGACAAGGCCTCCTTTCTAATACTATAAATAAAATGCTCTGCTATTTTTGATACTACAAGTGATAATGAATAGAAACTGAAGTAAAAATTCCTAGGACTTTCCTAGCCTGTGGGCAAACTCTCTATCCTGCAAGTAGCAGATTGTGGAGATTTACAGAGGTCATCAAAAACGTGGAGGGCAGGAGGCACAGTTACCTCAGAGTGTGAGTGAGAGCAATGGATCCTCACCAGGAACACATCTACTCATAAAAATGACAGCTGTTCTTCTGGATTGCTTGCTTATGACTTCTTTCTATTGTCTTTCCCCTCCTTAAGAAACTGACTGAAAGTCTCTTCTTTAGACCAATAGCTAGCTGAGTAAGTCTAACTGAACTTCACAAAGAAACAATAGCTGCTAACAGTATGATTTATCATGCAGAGTCCTAAAATATATATAAGGGTTAGCAGCTCATCTATCTCCTTCAAAGAGCTGACAAAGTCACCTAGTGTATTCATTGGTATTGTTCAAAATGAATTTACAATGAAAAGAGATCGTTCCACAAACCCAAAGGAATTTCTCATCCTTGAAGGCATGTTTACGCCCAAGGAAAAAAAAAAAAAATCATATACTTTACAATATGTGATTGATTTATCTTAGACAAGCATCTCTTCTGCTTAACCTGTTGAGGCAAAACTGATCTTGATCAAGTTACACTGTAAATAATGAGAAGAGGTAAAGGAATACACCTTGTCCTAAACCCCATCTCTCAATAAGAATGAACAAAATATTACTGAAGACAAAATCCTGAAAAAGAGACTCTGCCAGGACAAAGAAGAGGATTAAAGGATATGAGTAATCATCTCCTAAATCCTGCAGAAAGCCAACAAGAGCTGCGATCTCTGTGCTCTGGTCTCCACAGCCCAGGAGCCTGATGCTTCACAAGGGTGGGAGACTGCTGCACAGAACTGGTATAGTCTCTGCGCTGCAGAGTCTCCCTTTGTGCACGTACACATACTACGTTAGCAGAGCCCCCTGGTGTAGAAGTAGCACAGATCTGTTTGCCAGTCCATACATAAGTATGCACTCATATATTATCTACACACAACCTTCTTTTAAAGCTATAATCAAAACCAAGAGAAGCTTGTTTCTGTTGGAACAGCCACACCTGTACCAATGGGTTTTGTCAGGGTAACAGCGTCAGTGCTATGGTTTGAATTATTTTTTTGGGTACTTCATACCAACATAACTAGTGCAAATAAAACTTTATTGCATAGACAAACCTAGCTTGCCTCCCATTACAGGCTGATAGCAGGCGCAAGGTGTCCACACAAAGATTTCACAGTAAAATCGCCATCCAGATGGGCCTGGACACGCTTGAGAGGTGGGGAAGTGCAAATCCCATGAAGTTTAACAAGGCCAAGTGCAAGGTCCTGCATCTGGGTCAGGGCAATTCCGAGCACAAATACAGACTGGGGCAGGGGGGAACTGAGAACAGCCCTATCAAGAATGTCTTGGGGGTATTGCCCGATGAGAAACTGAACATGAGCCAGCTTCAGCGTGCACTTGCAGCCCAGAAACCAACTATATCCTGAGCCACGTCAAAAGGAATAAGGCCAGCGGGTGAAAGAAGGTGATCCTGCCCCTCTACTTTGCTCTCATGAGACTGCACCTCATCCCAACGTATGAGGGATGTGGACCTCTTGGAGCAAGTCTATAGGAGGATCAGAGGGTTGTAGCACCTCTCCTATGAGGACAGGCTGAGAGTTGGACTTGCTCAGCCAGGTGAAAAGAAAGCTCAGGGTAAACTTTATAATAGTCTCCCAGTACCATAAGGGACGTACAAGAAATCTGGAGAGTGACTTTTTGTAATGGTCTGTAGTGACAGGACAAGCCAGAAAAATTTTAAACTGAAAGAAGGTAGGTTTAGATTAGACATTAGGAAGAAGTTCTTCACTGTGGGGGTGGTGAGGCACTGGAACAGATTACCCAGAGAAGCTGTGGCTGCGCCATCCGTGGCAGTGTTCAAGGCCAGGCTGGACGGGCTTGGAGAAACCTGGTTAAGTAGAGGGTATCCCCGCCTGCGGCAGGGGGTTGAAACTGGATGAGCTTTAAGGTCCTTTCCAACCCACACCATTATATGATTCTACAAAATCTTCTCTTGTTAGCTGAGATCTAGCAGCTTTGACTTCCCTTCAGAGCACAGTGAACAACACGAGGGAATATCGCTTGACCGGGTAGCTACTGCCAATACCATTGGGGTTTTACTCGTACTTCTATGGAGCAAACAATCTCACCCAAATTATATACAAGAAAATATTATGGAGTAAAAAGCATTAGAAACAAAGTCAGCAATCCAACTCTACTGAGTCCAAAGCTGTAAACAACAAGGCCAGCACAACTGCTTGAAGACACTGCCAGAGAGCTAGATGCTACCGTTTGGGAGGAGAAAAAGAACAATGTATACATAGCTGGAAAAAAAAGTATTTTATTACATAATAGAGGAATACTGTTCCTCAGCATTTGACCAGTGTTTTTGTTAATAAAATGTTACATCTATAGGGGATAATGAACAAAGGATTGAACAACAGCATCACAGAAAATCCCTAAGGAGAAAATGAAGCTTAAAACTTTTCCTTGCTTCTGTTAGGTTTCATGTAATAGCTGGAAAAAAAAAAGCAAAGCCTACACTGAGCTATTTCAATGCTCCCGATTAGTACAAGCTGTCCAATTTGCTCAGGTCAACACAATACTGAGTGCTGCTGAGCTTAGTTCAGAGGTGGGATTTTCAAAAATTACTTTAGCAGCACTAGCATAACTTTGCACTTCAGTTGAGTTTTACAATTTACTGTGATAGAAATCATAGTAGGGAACTGCAGAAACTGAGAAATTTGAGAATCACATACAAATACCCAAGAACTGTTAGCTTTGGAGTGGCCTGTCACAGTCTTGAAAAATCATTTATTTTAATTAGTGTTCTATTACAAACTTCTGTCAAAATACACACAATATTCAGCACCAATTAAAATGCTAAATGTGCTGGCATTTAAGATTGGTAGGTAAAGGTAATGCTTGGCTGTATTAAAAAAGAAAGGAATTCACAATGATAAAAATTACAGTTAAAGCATTGAGGTTGCCAGTAATAGCTTTACTTTGAAATGCTTCATAATTTTTTCCCACTGTTAAACTGTGACAGTTGGAACTTTGAGAAAACCAAAATAAACACCTTACTGATTTAAGAACATGTTCTGCAGTTCTGCCAGTTCATTAAAATCAGAATTCAATTAAAAAAAAAGAATAAAATATCTCTCTCTGCATTAAGCCAGGAGAGTGGGTTTCATTGCTCAAGCAATTTGTTACCTACTAGGCTCTTAAGATGTATCTTGTTCCTGTTTGACACTTAGTGTTTGTATTTTAGCCAATTCCTTCCTAAAGTGACAAAAACTAACAAATCATTGGACGTGACTGTCAGCATGAGATAAATGTCAACACCACTCTGAATGAATTTGGGGGGTCATGGCAGGGGGAAAGGGTAGGAATAGTGGCCTACTCTGTGAATTATATTACCAAGAATATGTTACTCTTAGCATTCACAGGAACATACTATTAGAAGAGGTACTGATCACCAAATCCAGTCCTCGAGTAAATGGAGTTTGCATGCATACCATTCTCATTCAGTAATCTCGTATTTTAGCACTGACATCTCCTATGATGAATTCTTTTATGACCATTTTTAATTTAAATAGCGTAAATATAGATAAAACTTAGTTTATACAGATTAAGTTCTAGGCAAGTAAAAGCATAAGTCCTTCCCATTTCTACCTTAGTAGATGCTGCTATATCACAATGGTCACATCCACAATCCTGTTGACTTTAGTTAAAATAAATATGGATAAATATAAAGAAGAAAAGTAGTCAAGCTGAAATGTAGGGTTTTGTTCTCCACTTCCAGAAATGATGCTGGGAGAAAGCCCCCTTTTTCCTTAGTTCTTTGTGTGAGAATGTCTTGTGGGTTAAGATCCTGATTAACTAGTGACATGATACAGCTTTGCCATCAGCTTTTCCTTCCTGTCAAGCCAAAAAAAATAATAGGGACTTAAAACCAGAATAAATCTAGTGAAAACTCATTTTTCTCTCAGTAGCAAAATGCTATAAGGACAACATGAGGAAGCTCTATCTCGTGATTCTTAAAGGATTCCTTTGCCACTAAGCTGCAGAGGCAATTGGCAAACATGGCAGAAGGGAAGCAACCTGGTCTAGTGTCCATGACAACTCACAACTTTGTGTTCCTGCAGTTACACCTTATTACTCTTTCTTGGTACAAGAAAAATACAGACTTACAGTTTCTGTTCTCTGTGGTGATGCTTATGTGATCAGAAAAACTGAGCTACTACAAGCAGATACACACACAACTCAAAAGAGACAAGACCAATGCATACTCTTTCATTCAGCAAGGAGTAGCATCTTCTGCATAGAAGAGGTTCTGAGGACCTGTGGATTGGCATATCTCTCCATTTAATGTATAAAAGTAAAAAATAACATAATTTATGATTTTTTGCATAAAAAAAGCATACCATCACATAAGGCAGTAAAAAAAATGCATACACAAAGAAATATCTCCTCATGAGGATACATATAAAAGACTATGTATTTATTTTGATATATGTATTTTTATATATAAAATTTTTCAATGTGTGTATACTTACATGGATATATTCCACATATATATATATACACATACATACATATACATACACACACTTGCATAAAACACCTTACAAGTTCTTATTACCTTAGAATAGAGGACAGTTCTATAACACGCAAGGCTTTAAAATTCTGTGTATATATAGATTAGGACAGTAAATGGAAAACACCAAATAAAGGGTTTACCATTTGAAGATTAATGTTAACAGTTCACAGTGTATTATTTTATTCATACATCCACACAGATTTAAATTAATTTGTTAAACTCCCACATAATTCTTTTGCACACATTCCATATTTCATTATATTTGCTCCTACATTTCTAGCACTTGTAACATGTTTGGGAGTTTTTTGCTTGCTTTAAACAGCCAAACTTCAAACATTGATTAACACTAGTATTCTCTATGTGGGAAAAGCACAGTGCATGTACAGCTTGCAGCTGAAGCACAAGAGTAGAACTTGCTTGTATCACTATATCTCACTAAACTACTGCATGTCTGTTCTGGAAATCCTGACCTGGTGTAATCAAAGGACCAAGAGAAACTGAAAACTTTTATTCTATTCCTGCTTGTCATTTCTTTACCAAGCAACATAACAGAAATTATAAGAATCCCCAAGGATTCAACTTAAAGCCCACTGTCGTGGTTTAAGCTACTCAAACTCACGCAGTCGCTCTCACTCACTCCCCCCTCTTTCGTGACCTCGTCCTAGAGGCATTTTGTAATGATGACTAAGTTGAACTCTTTCTATACCATTTCTGTTTATAGAAAAAAGTCTCTTATTTGTACTAATATTATGATCTTTTAAAACTTCTGACAGGAACTTTACTTTGAGAATTTATTAGCACCAGCAACAGCACGGTGATAGAGAGAATTTGTGGAACTGTGTCCCCATACAAGGTACAAGAGGATGAACCATTTCCCATACTCTGTTAAAAACACAACATCCCTGCTAGCTCCATGCTACCTATGTCCCTGCATCTTAAGGAACAATTTCTACTAATAATAGACAACATTAACAAAAATCTTTTCTAGAGACCAGTAAAATTAAGCACATTAACACTTACATAGACGATGCTCCTGCTAAGAGGAGCTCAGATTCTGAAATGCACTTGAGTTCCCTTGTGCTCATGTCTACATGGTAGCTTCTTTGAAAGTAAAGCACATTTCTCTAAATAGCTTATTGTACGGGCTCGAGTTGAATTAGATTTAACTGAATTGAAAGAAAGATAAAGATATAGATAATATTTAAATACTTCACTAAATTACATTAATGAAAATTGCATTAAATACTATCCACTATATTCACTATGCTATTTCAGGTAAGAAATATGAATGCAACTATGTTAAAATACATGTAAACCAGAATATCATACTGCATGTCTCCTTTTTAAGTTTCATTTTATTAAGGCTGACCCTGTGCTTGCAACTACTGGGAAGAGCTAAACAACATGTAGTCAATTGTACAATATCAATTATGACAGGCAATGGTCTACTCAAGAAGTGAAGATGCCACACACTGGGATATGGAAGAAGGTATATCCCTATTGTGTGCCACACTCCACACTTGATATTAAAATGACAAGAAAATTGAAAGCAGTTGGCACTATAATTCCAGATCAACAGCTGGCATTCCAGTCCTAAATGCCAAATTCCTGTTGGGGATTTAGAGTCTTCACAAATAAAACACACTGTTGCTTTTTACAGCTGTAAAAGGCAAAATAATACAAATGACCATAAATTAGAAGTGGTGAAACACTGCTGATCAGGATAACTGAAGACCTCAGCAAAAACCCTACAGACATTAGAATAAGAGGCAATAAAATTGATGTTTTTTCCCACATTCCTAAGGAAACAATGCTGAGACAGTTTCTGTCTGCTTGTCCCCACACTTTTACTTTTTGAACTAGTTGCAGATTTAAGGGGGCCTGACGGAGAAAGAGATGTTCTAGATGGAGCTGATTTCATACAACTTTCCTGAGAACAGATTGCTAGCTCAAGGAAAGAAATCAGTAAGTACTCCCACAGGGAAAAGGGTTCCGACATAAGTTTACATATTATTGGAGACCAGAGGAAGCTTATGAGAGAAACAACTTAGAATTACCTCAAAGAAAGGGAAAAGCTTCAAATAAGACTTTACAGCCAGCTATGAAACATAGATTTGTAGGAAGCAAGGCTACATAATTCCTGTCACTCAAGCATAATTTGTACTATACATGTATCATGAATAAAAGTCCTAGCAATGGCATACTTATTAGCTAGAGGTATTAAAGAGTGATGCAGAATTTTTTTAAGTTGTTAATGAAGTATTTTTATCTTCCATTTTGGAAGGCAATACTGTAAAAATATTTCTGGCAAAATACCTTCTATTCCAACCATAGCTAAAAAGACTATTAAACAATTTACACTGCATATAAATATTTTTAAATCCTGGCTTACATAGTTTGAACTCAATAGTTCTGAAATAACAAGTAAAGTAATGATGTTGATTTTTAATATATCCTAGAATAATGAAGAAATACCAGGGGGAAGCTGACATTCCATCAGTAGTTAGGAAGGATAAACAGGATAACTGTGTGGTCATAGGTCACAGTCAGCTTAAGAACTGTGTCAGAGAAAAACACTGGAAAGTTGATTTAGGACATATATAGCTAAGATTTAAAGCCTAATGTCAAGCAAATCAATACAGTTGAGAAAAGAAATTGCCAAAGCAAGACCTCCCCAGTGTTTAGTCAAACTGTTCCTGACAGACACATTTCCTTTTTTTAATCCATAATATCTGTGTTACAATTTTAATTAACTCATTTTAGGTTGCAATGCAGTATAAAGTCAATTATCTAGCTAGCATTTCTTCATGTGTCTCTTTCCACTCCCCACCTCTCTTCCTCTCACCAACACAAGCTTCTTTTTTTTCCCTAAATACTATTTATTTCAAAATGCATAACAGCAATGGAATCCAGTGTTTCCCTTCCAGAAGAACACCTTTAATCACTAGCCAGACTGCTTCGCACTTGCTTTCTTCTGACACCATATACCTTAAGCTGTTACTTCACAGTGCTCCAAATTTAAGCATGAAGGATGGAGCTGCCTGCATTCAGCCTCTGTTTCAGTTACCTGCTGTTTAGCCATGCAAACAGAAGAAAGCAAGCTGAATCCCTCTTAGGCTGAAAAAATAACTGAATCCAACATACCAACTGCCTAAATAAAAAGAAACCGTTAGTACCCCCTCATTTGCTCACATTTTTTCACTGCATCTTAGGAAAGATGATGTTCAGATGTGTCATGCATGTAACACACCTGTATATGTTACAGCACAATCACACTGGATACATGGCTTCATGGACATGGCTCAACCTCAGGTTATAGCTAATCCTAATCTCTTACTTAATTTCCAAATAATTTTTTCTCATTATTTCTTTTGTGCTAGAATTAGTGTTTGGATAGCTGAGCAGATCAGGGAATTGGATGGAATTAACCAAACAAGAATAGTCATTAAGTTAAAATGACTGCGAAATCATCCTGTCCTACCTAATTTCTACTTCTTCCTCAAAACTACTTTGGTGAAAGATATGAGGCAAGATGCTTTCCAAGTTTTCCTTTATCGAACATCTATCTGATGAAGGAACATTTCTGCCCTTGGTGCCGAATTTTATTTGAGAAGTCTCACTCTCTCAGTGTCGCTTTAAGCAACCTATGTCATTTTTGGATCTGACTCAGTGTTTCCATTATCTCACATGAAGCAAGTAACTGCATCTCTAACAGCAAACCAGAAAGTAATGCAGCAAGATTTGCAAGAAGAGACGTGCTGTATTAGAACAGTTGATGTATTTGGAGAACGCTCAAACAAGCTTTTAGGCAGAAAGCATCCTCTGGGTTTAGAGATCACTTTAAGTGATAGAACGTGCTAGTCCTTGTTCAAGCATTGTCATTTAGGAAAAATAAGAAAAGATTTAAGCAGTATTAAAATGTTTGCTTTTGTAACAAACTCTCATTAAACATTTTGAATAACATATGGCTTATATATATATATATATCTATATTTCACTCTATATTCAGGGCTTTACCACACAGTTACAAGCATGCTGTGCTAAACTTAGGCTGCAGTAGTATTTAAGAACAAAGGGTAATTGAAGGGCAGTATTTTTGCTTTAGCATCTTGTTTTCTGACATGCTCGATCTGCAGCTCATCTTTATTATCCAACTTAAGATAAACAAAAATAAAACCTTGCAACCTTCCCTGAATCATGCAATATGACTTGAACATTCCCTTGTTTCTCAGTCCCATAAAACGTGCAGTCTCAGAATTATTACTAAAGTGCTATGAACACTAGGAAGTTGAAAACTTAATTTGTTCTACTGGACAAAAAAAGTACAGACAGGTGCTTACAGGGTAACAGAGCTACTGAATGCTAACTTCATTAACTTCCATTAAGCTAAATGACTCACAAATGGCATTTAGATCAGTAGTAAATCATCATCTAGGTCAGCAGGAAGCTCATTACAGGCTGACAATCCAAGTGACAGAAACACTTTTCTACAAGTGCTATATTAGTAATTTCCTGTGTGAAAGGCTTGCTGCTGTTCCTGCATTCCTCAGGGGACGCTTCTTCTCAGAGGATGTTACTCTTCCCCAGGAAGAGGAAGGAACCAGTTGTTATTGGATGTGTGGGCTGATAGCTGTCGGGCATTTTCTGCATGCCACAGAATCAGCTGTGAGAACTGTGACTACAGCTTAGATTCCCAGCCAGAGTAGGGGAAAACACTACTTGGGCAGACAAGGTCAGAGCATATTCATACCTCAGGAAGTTGAAAGAGAAATAATACCTGGAACTTTCATCCCTCTAGTTCCCAGAAATGTGCTGATTTGATAAAGGAAAATATACAGACATGGATCAACTTGAAAAGCATTCCTGAAGTACTGCACTGTTGCCATGACTAAGACCCTTTGCAAAGTAAAACACTGACAGTTCTGAAAGTCATCTACAAGAGCCAGTCATCTTACAAAACAGTACCAGTAGTCTAGGGGTGGCATCTGTTAATAGTGTTGATTTAATCATAGAATGGTTTGGTTGGAAAGGACCTTAAAAATCACCCAGTTCCAACCTCTCAGCCACAGAGAGGGACACCTTCCACCAGACCAGGCTGCTCAAAGCCCCATCCAACCTGGCCAGGGATGGGGCAGCCACAACTTCTCTGGGCAACCTGTGCCAGCGCTTCACCACCCTCACAGTATTTAAAATCTACTAATCTACTCCTTTATAGTTTAAAGCCATTATCCCTTGTCCTATCACTACATGCCCTTGTAAAATCTCCCTCTCCAGTTTTTCTGTAGGCCCCCTTTAGGTACTGGAAGCTGCTCTGATGTCTCCCTAGAGCCTTCCCTTATCCAGGCTGAACAAGCCCAACTCTCTCAGCCTGTTTTCATAGAATAGTTGCCCACAGCTTCACTATAGGCTAAAGCAGTATAATTCAACTAGCACCATGTGTGTAGATTAAATTTCCTGTTAGGTCCCTCCCCTGAGTTTTGTGTCCCATACCAACTCAAGCTTCCTCTGTATGGGCTCTGACACTCTTACACGACAGGTTACCAGTAACCAGTCTGAGCCTAGTCCCATATCAGTGAATTTAGTGCCAGACCCCACTGGCTTTTTCTTAAGTGCAGCACTACGTTTCCTTACTCTACTAACTTATTTCCAAACGTGGTTATAAAAGAGGAAAAAAAAAAAAAAATCAAAAAAAATTGATTAAAAAATTATTAGGGAGATAGGATAGAGACAAATAAACCATACAGTCTCATAAGGTACATTTCCTCAGGAAAGCAGGCTAAAAATAGTATAGGAAATATTACATTCTTGCACTCTCTAGTGCCCAAATTCAGAATTCTGTCTCCAATGAAAACTTTACTCTCTCTCAAGCTCCAGTTCACTCAAAGATAATGAAACCTATTAAGGAACATCAAGACATGTATTATTACCCAATTATGTAGCGGCACAACACATTTCCTGTTCTCTCCTTGTAAACCAGCAGTTATACACTGTGTTAGAATAGCATCACTGCAAAACACAAGGGGCATTTGGATCGTATTCTTCTTTTATTATAAATGTTGCGTTCACCTTCATGTATCTGCTCTTTAAGTGTTATTTGATGCTAGTGGTATCAAAGCATATTGCTTTTCAGATTAAGTACACAAATGTTTTTAAACATGCCTGCACCTCCACAGAGGGTCAAAATGCAAGTTTCAAAATCCACTGTTCAATATACCAAGCCCTTTTGACTCTTGTGACAGAAAATTAGCTATTTTGTTTGCATACCCCACATTTTTTGGAAGGTGCATAACTACGCAACAGAAATGCTGTCTCTACTGCCTCATGGTGTAGCCTTTAGGAGACATGGGAGACTTTCCTCCCCTGAGATCAGCTGAACATTTTACCTGCAGAGCTGTGAGAAGGCAGCCTATCTTCTTCCCCCAGCTCCACTCACTGTAAATGCATAGCTTGCAAGAAGTGGGGAAGGTATGTCTGGAGTGGGCTGTCAGGATAATACCAGAAACTGCTTGTGTAAAGAGCAAGACGGGACAGAGAGAAGGATTCATTCATAAACACAAAAAAACAGAGTTTACTAATTCTTTTTCTTCTACTGCACTGAACACTTCTGAATTTCTCCATTATAGCATTTATTCTGTGCTTTTATAAGACGTAGCATCAGAGATTCACAGCTCGTTTGAGAGTTTTGTTAATCGATAGAAAAGGCACAGACAGCTTTATCTCAAAGACTTTGGAGAAACAGGGTATCTATACGTTATTCCATTATTTCATTCCATGTTTGTGATCTGGAATTCAGCTCATGGAATTGGCAGTTCATTCAAATATGCATTTACTTGTAACCGAAGAACAGCAGTATATGAAAAAAAGTCTATAGCTATTCTTACTTCTCTGTCTGGGAGCAAGGATGGTGAGGTGATGAGAGAGGCTGGGACCTGTCAATTTTTATCAAAGTCCTTCTACTGGCGCAATGACTTCTCAATACAGAGCTCACTCTACTCAGCAACTGAGTTTTGGACAAGGAACACAAGCAGGATATTTCTCTTTTTCTTGGACGACAATGATTCCAGTCTTCCTCTCAAAGAGATAGTGCCAGAACTTTCCTTTCGTAGAGAAAAATGCATGAATATCATGCAGTGAGCAGAGCTGAAGTGAAAGGCTAAATGTCTGAGGTCCCAAGAAAACCTGATATCCATGAACTATAGAAAGCTGTTGTGCTTTTGGATGAACTGTGACAAGCAGTAAGGGCAGCCATTGTGCACAGTGAAGTGACATACGAGTTTTATTCTACTGGCTCTTCCCTTCTGAATTAAGACTTGGGCCCCAGAGGAGACACTCTGTGTATAATATTCCTATTCTTTCCTTTCTTCTCTTTCCCTTCCCCTTAACTTCACTGAAGACAGTTGGTATTTATTTCCATGTAAGGCTGGAGCCAAGAAAGGATGTAAATCAGTAGTTGTGTAAGATTTCATGTATACAGAAATGGAAGAACAGATGCAGATTCTGCATTCGAAATTGCTGTCTTTGCAAAATATATAAGGTGCTTTTTAGGTTGGGGGTTTTGGGTTTTTTTGGTTGTACTCCAAGGCAGAAAAACTGGTGTCAGAAATACTTAAACCCTGAAACACACACTGGTGAAGCAGTGTGTATAGGATAAATTGAGAGTACAGATATAGCTACTTTTTTGTATCAAGACACCGCGACAAACGCAGTAAACTAACAATGCATTACACGGAGAAATAAAAGTTGCACAAGCTCTTATTTGCTTTAACAAGTTCTACAAGTTGAGGGGGAAGAGCAGATTTATTCTGTTTTAAAACATAGCATGGTGCCTTGGCTCCAAACAGGAACAATCCTTATCTTTCCCCTTCCAATAATTAATCCAGTTTTAACATTGTAGAAATCATACTGTAAATGAACAAACATGTCTTGTTTTCAGCGTTAACCAGTGTTAGAAGAGAAAGAACAGCAAACATCTCCCAACAAGCACAGACATTCTGACTTCCAGATTACACTACAGTGCTTTGCTTCCTCCAAATCCTGTTTACATGTGCAAGGTCAGGGGATGGAACATTAGAGAGCCTCTACAGTGATTTCCTGCTGCTGTCAGTAAAAACTACTGAGACATCATCAACTTTCCCTTGTTACTGACAGCTTATCAGGGACCAGAGGTTAGCGATGTATTCCCTTACAGACTTGAAAAAACCCAACCTCCCTCAAAACTAAAAGTAAAAATCAGAGAACGAAACAGGAAGAAATAGTCCCAAAGGGAAACAAGAGTACCAATTTTTCCTTTTCAATAGTTCAGAAAACAAAGGCAATATTAAGCTGCTTCACACACAGAGAGAAGAGGCAGAAGAGAGGCAGTAAAGGTTTCAGAGTCATCAGTGAGATAGAAAGGAGAAATACAACCCCCAGTCCCCAAACCTTGACCCCAATTCAATGAACATTTTCAGAGTGTAAAAGGTGACAGTACACCTCATTTTTAATAACTGCAACACGTATGAAGGCTCTGATCATTATAAAACTCAGGGCACTACACAAATACCTGTTAGTTAAGCATATATAGCTTGTCTTTATAATGATTTCAGTAACACATGCAACAACTAAATACATGAATCAAATACAAAGCTATTTTCCTGACAGTAACAGTAGAGACAGTAATTCTTAATGTTTTTGTATTACAGTCCAGAAGAAAGCAGCTCCATACTGACGATTACACTGAAGTTGTTCCACCAACACAATTACCATATTTGTTTCACTAAGTTTACAAAGGAAGGTGCATCAGTGTGAATATTATATGAAAATGTTTTTTTTTTTCACCATGTTCAAAAAGAACTGGCCTTACAGCTTAAAGTTACAACCCAAGCTGGAAAGATAGGGTGTTCAGAGTTCAGGGAGTTTAATAATTTAAAGGTTTTCTAGCAAAACCCTTATGAGAACATTCATACTTGCATGACTTGGCTTAATTTTTGAAGCAAGAATATAAAAGTAAATTTAAAAACCTCACATAAGTAGGTTTTTTAAATGTGGAAGTTGTCATGGATTGTTGGGTTTGATGAAGCAACAAATTAAAATTCCTTGAAAAGAAGAGGAAGAGTGGAAGGAAGAGATAATACCAGTATTTCCTCATACAGATAAAGCTCAAAATAAAAATGATTTGCTAAGAAAATATTTAAACATATACTTTAAATTCACAATAAAGAATCAAGACTGTTGAATATTTAAATATTTGCTTTTCAAATCTCCAGGCAGACTGTTATCAAGAAGAGATGACAGCAACACTGAGCAGTGATACGATAATTATCTGCAATTGTTTGCCCTGTTTTGGGCTTCTCAACGCAGAAGACACTGACATCCTGGAGCGAGTCTAGTAAAGGGCAAGCAAGATGGTGAGAGGGCTGGAACACATGATATACAAGAAAAGGCAGAGAATCGGCTTTATTCAGCCTTAAGAAGGAAGAATACAGAGAGATCTTACTGCCATCTCAAACATCTTATCAGTGGATAGAGAGAAGACAGAGCCAGACACTTGTTAGAGGGCCACTGTGACAGAATTAGAGGCAACAGACATGCTGGAACATAGCAAATTCTAGCTACATATTATGAAAAAGAACAAATATATTTTTACCACTCAAACACTAGAGCAAACTGCCAAGAGAGGTGTTAGAATCTCCATCCTTACACATACTAGCAAATGAACTTGACAAGGCCTTTAGGAACCTGATCCAAGTTGTCTTTGCTTTAAGGGGGGATTAGATGAAATCACTCCAGACATCCCTCTCAACTTATAGTGCTCTATCATTTTTATTAACAAATCTTTACAGAAGGGAAGAAAAGGAATACCATTTTGTTCTGTCACGAGTCATCTTAAGGGCAGTAATAGCATATTTCCTATGACCAGCAGTACAGGACATAGTGTTCTCCCTATTGAGAATATCTTCTTCAGCTATTGGAACTTTCTCCCATTCCCAGGAGCAGTTTGCTATCTATGTGAGTTTGCACACTTACCATTAGGAGTTTTGATAGTCATTCAACAAAACTTTATAAAGGTTTTGCATAGACTTCCGATCTCCCTGAAGATATTTCAGGGAGCTTTAGGGTACTCATCACAGATCCTCAAAAGCTTTCCTGTAGTTACTTATCCCAGAGAAGATGGTCTTTAAGTACTTGAGACAGTGACCTGAGAAAGGTGGTACCTTTCTTCTTCAGCAGAGAAAAATAAAGTAAATATGTTTATTAGCTGCTTCCAGTGGTCCAGGAACTTGCCAAAGTGTTTTGTAAATAACCCTTAGGGCCCTGCTGTGTCACAGCCATAAGATATAAAGGCATTGAACAAGAACCCTTAAAGATACCTAAGTGCAGAGTGCATTTTTCTCTTTGTGAGTATCAGAAGGACAGAAGAATGGCTTAAGCTTGAGCAATACACTTCAAAAAGTCTAAGAAGGTATATATAGGACATTTGTAAATTAACTGGGCAATCTGATTAAAGAAAGATTTTTAGTCATTTGAACAGTGCTCTTGCAGTGGAAGCAGGACCAAAAAGCTGTGGGCAGCTTTAAGATGGGTCTTGACAACTTGGGGGGGTAGGGGGAAGCATAGAATGATATCGTCTTTGATAACCAGTAGAAAAAGAGCAACCCAAGGGGTTTTGAATCAGGGAGAGGGATGGGGAAGGAAAATGAATCAGAATAGGAGTTGGTAATCTCAAGTTAGAGGGGGACTGAACAGAACAAACAGACAAAATCATGCACATAGTATCAATCAATTGAGGACAAACATTATCAAGAGGAAATCTGGGAGATAGGTTGGCAAACTTGATGTACCTGTTATTTACTATGGGAGAGGAAGAATGCTTAGTAGCAGAGAAAACATGCAAATCGTTTCTGGATTTGTGTCAGTGGTGGTGTGTCAGAGCCATAGTCTTAAGGTTGCAGTCTGAGTAACAAATACACAGAAATGCTACTAGACGGAAAAAGATGCAGATGGTGAATGTTGAGGTGCAGAAATGTAAGAATCAATGGAGAACAGAAGATTAAGATAATGAAAGAAAAGAAAAACGGGTTATAATTACTGACACAGTCAAAAGGCATGAGTTTTGAAGCAACATTTTTGTAATGAAAACTGCAGAGCCAGCCAGCCATCAAAAGAATGTTGTCCCTAGTGGGTCAAGTTATTTGTACTATGAGTTCTGGACACAAAGCTTTATGAATTGCTCTCTTAACAAAAGAATTAATGAAGGAGATAAAAATGACTGGCAAATTTATAGACATGCAATAGAGAATTAAAGTGTAACCATACATTTATTTCTGTCATCAGTATTAAGATCAGAAAGTATTTTAACATGATAAGTAGCCAATAAATTATATCCACAACTATCCACTATCTGTCAAGCCTACTAAAGAGATTTCTGTAAGGCTAAGATAAATTCTGTCAAAAGTAATTTGCAAGGAACCATATTTTCATTGTGAAAACATGACATGACAACCGCTAAACCTTAAAATACAGTTATCTCTCAAATAAGAGTGATTATATAATTATTTATGTTGAAGAAAACGTTTCTCATAGACATGAACCTCTGCATCATAATCTTTGAGAATTTTATAAAGTACCTTCACAGTACACCTTTCCATAAAGCATCCAAGACAAAACAGAATAGCAGAAACTACGCCTGCTGCCTATTCATATGTATTAACCCTTCAGCCACACAAACTCTTTGTTTATGGTAACTAAAACTGCTCAAGATACAATTTATATCTTCACAGGAACAGACTCAAAGCTAGAAGAAAAATTCTCATTTTAACCTAATTCAAGAACAGTGCATCTTTTAGATTTCATACCAGGAGAACATATTTGTCCTCCTACGAAAGTACCGTTAAAACATTGCCTTCCTTTCCTCCCACATGCCATACCAATGTCATATGAAGAGCTAACACTAGAAGGATCTAATCCTATGATTCCGTCTTAAAAAAGTTTCTTTCTTCTCTTCTGAAAAACTACTAGACACCTTAAAAGGAGAAAAATTAAAACATCACCTTTGGAATTTTATCAATGACACAACTATTCTTTAGGTTTCCCATTATTTGCACATAATGGGAAGAGACACAGAATTACAAAAAGTGTTTGAGATTAAGCCACAAATTTTAACAGTAATGCCTAGATATAATTAGCATGGGTTTATAATTAGAATTTCTGCTTAGTATATGGGTAAAACGACCAGGATAACATGAAGCCTTTGCTATTACACCATCTTCTGGTCAGCCTTGGGAACTGTGAAAGCAAGTTTCAACTGAGAAGTTAGGATACAGAGCACTGAAGAGTTGACACTTGTTAAAAAATGTATTTTGTTTATACAAAGAGAAAGAGCACACATCCAATAACATTTTAGTTTAAGCTATACGATATCTTCCTCCTCCTCCAGAAAGCAACTTACCAGAGTATTGAAAGACGAAGAGGAACTAATCTCAATGACAGGTGGGTCAAGGGCTTGTGTATTACTCACAAAGGTAGAGTTGACCTGTTGAAAACGAGTTATAAATATTGTTATTATTTCAGCATTTGTAGATAAAGGGAAATAAGACTGAAATAAAAGGACTACTTACTATGTTAAGACACCACTGTTCACTAAGGACCGGAAACAAGCTTTAAAATTGGTAAAACTAAAGGTAGGGTGCTACCCTCCAGCTATGTAAAATACCCTTATATAATAAAGCTAATCCAGATGCACATTTATTACAGAAATATACTTCATAAGCATCCATCGCCTGAAACCAACTCAGGCGATTCCTACAGCAAAAGGCACGAGCATTAAGCTCAGTTGTATCACAAATCAGTAAAACTGAAGTGACAAATACCAGTTTGAAATGGATTTACTAAGACAACTAAGTGAAAACCTGCCCAAGGCTGAAGCCTTGCAATTAACAGAGCAGGCAATGCTGCCACTGAAATACTGAACAACAGGAAGTATTCAAACAAGTTTCCAACTCCGTCACTTCCAGATGCTTATGAAAGCTTTTGCACATGCACAATAACTGTAAGGGCTCCTGAAAGTTGCCTCTGAGTTTTACTTTCCAGCATCAATCACTTGCAGGTATAGTTACAGGCTGTCTTACCACCAGGCCTGTTCCCAGCAGAAGTGATGTACTGCCCTGGGTAATGACTTGAGAGTTGCCTTCTAGCAATGATGCTCAATTAGCTTGTTACAGTCCAAGGACAGCAGGAGCCCTCTGCTTGTGAAGGCTGCTACATACAGCTATGCAGCACTCCTTTATGTTATAGTGGTTCCCTGCCTGTTGTAGTTTACTCAGGAAACATCCTCACTCATGGTCTCATACTGCAGCTTATAAATCCCACTACCACTCAGCCTGACCTAGGGTCAACGTGGTTGCAGCCACTCTAGCTCAGTAGCACATAGGAAGGTGTGCACCAAGCCAGCCCATAAGCCTGAGCTGCCTTAATGGTGTGGGTATATCATCAGCACCAAAGCTGAAAGTGAGCTGAGCACACACTGAGCAGCTTAGATCAATCAGTTCCCAACTCACACTCAAGTTCCACAAATCACAACCAGACTGTTGACATGCTTATTTCTTATGTGTCAGCTCCGATTGCCAAAACAGCTTGAAAAAAAACCTGTTATGGAAAACAGGTAGGAGGCAACACTGAAATCTGTGGTAAGTTAATAGGTCAAACACAAATCATGCTGTTCCTAAAAACACAGGAAAAACTGCTTTATACTGGGATAATGTCAGAGGCTGATCGATCAGATACGCCATCACAACATCTGCCATTTTGACATCCTTCTGTCACAGTTGGACTACTCACTTATTGTTGGTTACAGGAGTTAATCTATAACTTTAGCCATATTTTGACAATGTCCTTTCCTGAAAGTGAAACATTAACATAGGAGACAATAAAGTTCGAGAAAGCTGCTACTTTTGTTTATGTGATGTTTTCACTTAAGTATCAGAATATTATCCCCATAATTTTTTTTTTTTTACGTACATCACTACCATAGTATTATCTAGGTGTATCGCAGCCTAATATATTTTGCCCTCTCAGCATGATGAGGAACATTTCTCAGTATGGAAATACCAGTCTTGTTATTTTACAAACTGACAGAGGGACTAGATGACTTTCAAATCACCAAGAAGTCTGGTGTAGTAAAAAGAAATGAACTTTTTTCTCTTTTTAACCTTTATCACTAATCCAACAGAGGACTTACCAGACATCATTAATTCCAACCTTGAAAGTGGAAAAAATAAAGAAGACTCACACTTACCTAGTGACAGGGCTATATTTTAGTTGCCAAACTGGATACAAGGGCCATTTTATTTTGTGTTTTCAAAGAGAAGGTACCTACTATTTCACCTGAAGACTGTCAAAACTCTGGCTCAGCCACAGCTGCTCACTCTAGAAACAGCTCCAGTGCTATTTCCACAAGCAAAAATCCCTGATGCTAAAGTTCATACAGCAAACATACTTGGAAACTTAGCTTTAAAAAACAAGAAAGAAAAGACAGAACACTAAAAGGCAAGGTAGAGGGAATTGTCATGTATTAAAGGCTTTCAGAAGCACTTTTTCAAACCATTCATTGAATTACCTGGTAAAAACTGATACATATTTTTGTTTTCTTCTTCAAACATGATGTTATAATTAGCACATTTTGATACACATGAGAAAATACATTTGAAGGAAGGTTTCTACAGATCCTCTCATGTAAGGAATTACAGCTTTCTAAAGACTGAAGTAGAACAAAATCAAAATATATCATTTAAAGAAAAAGTGAGAGGTAGGAACTAGGATTCCTGCTTAGGACAGAGAACTAGGGGAGGAACAAGAGAAGCAGGCCCAAGCAAGTATGTGATTCTCAGCAACAGAATTTAAGTTAATTTTTATGCCCCTGCAGGTATCCCTCTATTGATTTTAATAAAGTATATCCAACCTCACACCCCCTTCACTTTACTTCTGTAATGCATTTCTTAAGACATTGCAGTTAGATCAAAAAACTAAGAAGTAATAAAATTCAAAAAGGAAGTTTTAAATGACTCACACAAAGTATTCCCTAGGAAAGTGATGTAGCTTGCTGTGAAACAGTTTCTCCAAACATACTGAGATAACTTTAGCTTTCAATTTGATTAAACACTATTCCCTTTGCTAGACAGGGGCCTTACAAGACAAGCGTTATATTCTTATTTCTACTGCCACCTAGTGTGTAATTGGATTTCCTTCCTCTAAAAAAATACAACTGAAATCACAATTTTAGGATGAAACTAAATAAAGAGTAGCTTTTCGTGCTCAAGATAGAAACTCTACACATATTTATTTGTTCAAACCTCAATGCTGTATTTTTAAAGGAAACTTACTTCTACCTCCTATCCACTTTAAAGATGCCTCTAGTGGATGAAAGATTAATTATGTGCAAACACGGGAAATACAGAAATAGAGCTGGCACCAAGTGGAATGCACTTCTGCTGGTACACAGCACTAACACTGCATTACTGATTAAATATATACATTATTTTCAAATACCTCCTAAAGCTCCCTGTTTCAGAGGGAGACAATGACTAGGATTTATTTCAGCTAAATTTAGACATACTGCCACTTTTGAGTTGGTTACCTAAGATTACTTCTGTGGTCAATAAAAAAAGTAGGCACCTTCAGAGAACAAGTCATTTACTTATACTTCTAAACTGTCTGAATAATTGTAATGATTTTAAGCTTTACACCTCTACTTAGTTGAATACTCAAGAATCCCATTGATCAGCGCAACTGAAGAACGCTTGTAAAGATTTATAAGTTAAGAGCATGACAATGCCTTAAAATTCAGGCTACTGCTGGCCTGAAGGGGAGGACATACAAATAAGGAATTTTTTATAGAAGTTAATTTTGCTTCAAAATGCAGACAGGAAGAGAGAAAAAAAAAATAGAGAATGTATCTTAAATATTACTGGACCTGCATATAGCTTTGAAGTGTGGACAGAAGTTTTGAGAAAAGGTGAGAGTACACTGAAGCTCCATGCTTCAGTCACTACCCTGAAGACAAAACACCAGGCGACACGGTCATTTTGCATGCCGTTTTGTTCAAAGCAACATTTCCAATTGGCAATATGTGAAAGCACTACAACTGTCTCTCTGAACCCAGCTAAATAAATTCTGAGCAAAGCCAGTTCCATTTTGTGTATATAATTTTCCCATAATCAAGGGCTGGAATAGTAGCAACCTTGCCATATTTAGGCAAGTAGGGGTAGATAACCAGTAACTATCCAAAAGCAGTAAGAAATCTGGAGAGGCATGAAACATAGGAAATAAAAAAGCATAGACAGAATCATTTCCTTTGAGTTCTGCCTGCACATCTGCTGAACTTCTTGTGTTCCACCACTTTGAATTTTTTCCTAAGGCAATTCATCTTCATTCCTGCTATAAAGGTGACTGTACTTAATCAGCTCAGCATAAGTCAGGGCAATGTACCATAACAAACCTCAAGCATCTCAATGACATTGTAATGGCTTGTAGCAAACTTTAAAAGGTCACATATACTTTTAAGTATGCCATATTTGAACTGCCTCATCTGCCTGCCTGTAACTCTTGCATATGTTACCAAGTCTCTTAAAACAGTTACTTCAGTTTAGTTAAGATCAATCATCTTCCTCTGTTCGTCATGAAAAAGAAAATAAACAGAAAGCAAGTAGTCCTGCATTTTCTTTGAAGTGCAGAGAAGATAACAGGAAAAACTGTGTCATTTTAATTGCTGCACTGTAATGGAATCGATCACCCAGAGTGATTTGGAATCTTAATTCCTCTTCAAGGCACCAGAACTAGACATGTTTATTTGAGATCAAAATATCCTACAGGAAATGCGATGTTAATATAAAACTAAAGCACAGCAACCTTTTTAAAAAAATCCTGAAATCAGACTTGAAAATATACCACAAGTGTCCAAAACTTTGCTATGACAAGTAGCAAAACCATGAAGCTTTTTCACTACTACAGCAGCTAACTCTGAAGCCTATAAATTGCTATGAGGGTTACAGCCATGAAGAAACACAGACATTAAAGTGAAACCTCTTAAAGCTAACTGACAAATAATTTCTTGGCCTTTGACTATCGAGTTTCCTTTGTGTGCCCTTTCAGTATTGGTAATAAGGTGCTGCTTAGCCTTAGTTTAACTTTAGCTGGAATTCATTAATGCTTTTCCAGAGCTCCTCAATTAACCCGGGACCAGGGAAAAGAAGAGAAAATGTCTGGAAAATTGCTCACAAAACATTCATATCTTTGCCAAGCATCTGAACAACAGAGGTCTGGAAAAGCTGATCTGAAAAGAAAGCAACAAACCCTGCAGCTACAAACTACTGTGTTTGCCTAGCATGTGTTGTAAGTGGCTGCAGTTTGAATATGCCTTGAAGCAAACTGTTGATAAGGCAAGAGTAGTTTAAATCCGCTGGCAGATGCTGTGATTGAGTTTGTTCTAGCACTGAACACCAGTAAACTTCATTCATTGATCCTACAATGAATATGAAAGTCCGACGAAGTTTATGAAGCTTGTCATGCATGCAGTTGTTCTGCTCTTCTTCTGACCAAAATGCTAATCATCAGAAAGCTTCACATCCAACTTTACAACAGAATCAGACATATGAGAATAGTTGAGTGATGGATTCTAACAGGTTTCCCTCCTCCCTAAAAATATTTTCTAACCTTATACTACTCATATTGAATATATTCATATTGCACACAGACATGAAATAAAGAAAAAAGCTCAGTATCCTCAAGTCTCAATGTTTTAAGTCTGAGCAGAAAACAAATGCCATTGCAAAAATATCAGCATTTTATATGAACAAATCCAGGATATGGTTGGTGTCTATAGTACTCTCTTGGTGTATGACAAAATCCAAAAATTTCCTAGATTTATATCAGACACAACTCTTGAACATTAAAGGCACCTGGAGAAAATCAAAAAAGAGGTAAAAGTATAGGTTACCACCATGCAGAAGAGCTAGCCAGATCTACTAAGATTAGTCACAAGTTCATCCCTGGGGTTTTAGCACAGACAGTGGTCTTGTCTAAGGCAGAGTACTGTTTACTTACTTAGTACAGCTTTCAGACAATCTGACAAATACAGGATTTTCCAAATACCGACACAGAATATTTGACATTTCACTTTGGTTTCCTAATTCCCAATATTTTCAAGGGTTACTGGTAGAAGGTTTCACAGTAAAGTAGACAAAGAATTAAATTATAAGAAAATCAGACTACACAGTGACATCACATACACTACTAGCCTAGAAAGGCCTTCTGAACTTTTACATAGATATCAAGATCTTCTCACAATACATAAAGGTCTTGGAAAGGGGGACAACTTTTGATAACCAGATATCTGACTTTCAGTAATAATGCCACCTTGTCCTGCTTATGAAATATTTCGAGTAGTACCTTAAAGCTCAGAAGTTTGGATATTTTCTACAATGCTTGCCATGTTACCTCAGAAACCAGACTATCAGCTATGTTTCATTTAAATTAGGTGTAGAGTACAGACTTACACAAGAAGCATGAAAGGAATTCACCAGGATAAATCTGACAACACCAGCTAGCCTAGTAACTTACATATCCACATTAAGGTTATGTGTAATACCTTGGAAGTGACCATAGCAACAAAAAAGCTCTCTCGTTTACACAGAACATATTTAACTATAAATATGTTTAGTTAGATAGTGTTTACAAAAGCTTCTGGTTTCCTGTATTTGAGTACTTATTGCACTTACCTCAATTGATTGAATTTTTTCACCATGGAGATGAGGTGACCTCGGGTAAATATCAAGAAGATGAGGAGGATCGTCAAGATTTGTTCTTCTAATATGGTGTTTAAGAACTTCTTTATAATCCCAAGAATCAAAATTGGTTTTCCATAGTAACACCTATAAGGAGCCGCCATATTAGTAACTACTTGAAACTTATTCAGTGACCAAAACATAACTATTCAGTGAAGTCCGTTACAAATAGATCACACCATTTAGTACATCTTTACTACAACACAGGCACTTCCTCAGAGCATCCTGCACTTCAATTCTAAAAATTTAATCATTTAAATACATAAAAGACGTCTCAATGCTCATAAAACAAAGCAAACTTCTGTCCCACTGAACTGTACAAGCTATTTTTTCTGCTAAATCAAGGGATCACAGACTATCAGTTTTCTTTCCACTTTAAAGAGTGGCAGGTCAAACAAGAAAGTCTGCGGGCATAATAGAAATTGTAGACTTTCATAGAACTCTAAAGCACTTACTTCTAGTGCTTTAGCAAAAGGAATCTCTTTTCTGAATCTTGTCCTATTACAGTCAAGATAGGAACAACATACA
Organism: Forpus xanthops; assembly: GCA_032466535.1. Lineage (NCBI taxonomy): Eukaryota > Metazoa > Chordata > Aves > Psittaciformes > Psittacidae > Forpus > Forpus xanthops. The sequence continues at coordinate 28,284 of JASSUY010038228.1, read as the reverse complement.
ACTGTCAGATATGCCCACTGCAGCTCAAAACACTTAAAAGATGGCACTTTCCAAAAGTGCATTGTTGATTTTTATAGATACTCCCTAATTAGAGGGGACAAATGTGGGACCATGATGAGAATTAAAATTGTCTAGCAAAAAAATTTTTATGGCAATCATTACAAATATTTTTCAGAAATTAATAAACTAGACATAAGCAACACAAATCACAGATTTGTTCACAGAAATTCCAAGTGACTAAATAATATTTTTAGTACATTCCTAAGTAGTTCCATTGCTACAAGTTCATTTCATGTCCCACATCTGCATGACTCTGCTGAGTGGAGGACCCTAAATATGCACTGGAGACAGCGCACCTATAAAAATGGGCCCAAACTGTGTCAGACATTAGCACCAATGAAAGTAGCATGGATCTCAGTACAAACTATCCAAACCTGCCTCAGAGCCTGGAACAGTTAGGTCTTAAGTTAGTTCATTCACAGCAGCTCACTGTGCTGTAAGAGAGAGGTCCCAGTTTCTCTCACTCCTCAGCTGTGTACCTCCACTACCTCCATCACCCAGTCCACCATAACGTTATTCATATTTTCATGTGGATTTACCCCATCTTTTCAGGCTAACTTTCTGCTGCTTTAGCAATTAGAACTTTCTCAGCACTGACTGTAAACAAAGGTATAGGCAGCTATAGGCAGGTAGGACCTTTCATCAGTGGGGAACATTTGAGCTGCTCCAGCACTGAATGTTTTATTTTTCTCTGAGGTAAAGACCATTGCAGCTTCATTATTACAGGTAACAAAATCAGTAGGAGTAAAAACTGCACAGAAACATCTGTATATACCTTGAATATCTCAAGTACAATGAGAACAGTGTAAAAGTAACTGTGCACAACCCTACAAAAATAGCTATTCCATAAGGAAGTATTCCCCTTTATGTCAAGGCAGTCAGACACAGTAAGTTGCTTCTTCTATACAGTAAGAGCTGAATTAACAGCACAGGTTACTTACCACCTTCTAAAGGAATAGGTGGAACTTTGCTCTTTAATTTAAAAGGTTTTATGTCTTCCATGGGAGCACGTAAATGAAATAATTTGGTTTGTGCACATGTAAGCCAAGAAATGTGATGAACTTCAGAGCTCTACCTGTTTGAGTTTTTCTGATTGAGGAAAGAAGCAAACAGGAAGAAACAGTGCTTGTTTCAAAAACTCAACATGCTTCTGAGCAAAGCTTTCAGCTGGCTCTGCACCAACCAGAAAGAAACTTGAAACTAGAAGCAGAGATACTGGTTTTCCTTCTTTCACGAGTAATAACAGATTTTATCTGTTGTTTGAAAATGTAACAGTCTTCAAATAATAGCTCAATTCTACCACAGTGAGCTGAGAAAAAGTTCTGTAACTATTTTCTTGGCAGAGAGGACTTGGGAGAGGACTGTGGATGGGTCAGCAAAAAAAAAGTATGTTTGTGGAGTATACATGTGCATACACCAATAGAAAAATGACACTGAGGAATAAAGTTCTTATGTTTACATAAAAATAAATGTGTAGATAGTTACCACATAATGGTTAGCACTGCACATTTTAAAACTCACGGTACAAAATTATGATAAAAGTTACAGCAACCAAGCAGCCCTCTCCCACAGGAATGCTCACAGGAAAATGGGGCAAAACTTTAACAGATGAAGACATGCCTTCCTGTAAGGTAAATAAAGCCAGGATCCATTATTAGACCTTCCAGGACCTGGCTACTTTTTTAATTCAATATTTACTTTAATAAAGTACTTCCTGATGAAACTGGATCTTCCCTCTCATGCATTCAGCATGAAAACACTATACTGAACTGCTGAGAAATGTGAGTCATCTGATAGATTTTGCACCATAACACCCACTTACCCCAAGATCTCACATACCACCCATGCCACCAGCTTTACAGCATGGAGTCAGAGCAGGAGAAAGGCAATGACATGACTCCACTGAACATGCATGTCATTCAGGGGATCCCAATTTCAAAGGAACCTTGCAGTAAGACAGGCACTCCTAGGGTACGTCAGCATTTATTTCAGAGATTGAGTCAGGCTTGATATTGTAGGTCTCAAATGGATCTTCGATCATGTGACCTCGTTTAATACATGCACTTCACTTCCTCCCAAGTATAATTGCCATAACACTAATTGTCATAAAACTCAAAAGTGAGTATTCATAAGAAGTAAGGTAAGCAATTCAGGATTATCTAGGAATCAAAGCTTCTTTCAGAAACTGAAAAGTTGTCATTAAAAACAAAAAAACCCACCAAAAGACCAACCAAAACCAAAACCCTTTGGTACAGAAAATCAAAGATCAGACCAGTGGCTTAAGGAGTAATACCTTTCCTCCATTCTTGGTATTTTTTTCTGCTTGTAAAATTAATATTGGAAGTTTGCTATTGTTTCCACTTTTTCAATAACTGAAAGTCTTGGCACCACTTCTTACTAATACTTTGCGATAGAAAGCAATTTTATTTTTTATTTTGAGTGCTTTCAAGCCATTCTAGAAAGTGTGCGGCCTGAAATGACAAGTAAAAACCAGAAACAGACTGTATTCTAATGATAATAAAGTTTTTAATTGAAAAGTATTCATTATATCTCAAGATTGTCTCTGTCATTAGTTGAAATGTATTTCAAACTCCACAAAACAGAATATAAACATGGTTCATGGCAAATTCAGAAGATTTTAATTTCTCGAGTGTGGCATTTAGCTTTTCATAGCAGGAAAGAACAAAAAAGACAACTAACATTAAAAAACATTTCAGACTGAAACTCTAACCCTTTGGCTACAAAAGATTTTTCTCTTCGGGGAATGTAAAGACCTAAGATGATTTCAAGCTCAAGACTATCTTGTAATTATGAGATTTATCACAGCAGATGAAGTTTAACTGCATGATTTGCTGTTTAACTTGTTTTAAATGCTCAAACAGCTCTTCTTTGTATGAAACCTAACACTTTGCTAATCTGCATTAGTGAAACTGCAAAGCCAACAATTTTCCAAATTCTAGCAAAGTTTTCCCAGTAGTACAACTTAATACTTACAGAGTAGAGACTTCAAAAGAAGTGAAAACCTAATGGAGAGAGTATGCTTTAACACTAGTAGCAACGCAACTACTTTGTTGACACTGAATTGTGACACTTAAAGTATTTGTTAAAAAAAAAAAAAAAAAAAAAAATCACTCCTTTATTTTAATATATAGAAGTATTCAGTATTACGGTCATCTCATCATAACATCCAGTTGGAAGTCTATATAACACACTGCTAGACAGAATACAGGTCAGCATGCTGTAATTAGCATGGTACTGTGACATACCACATTTAACTCCCACCCACCTTAAGGAACTTTACAACAATTAAAGAGACAATGCCACAGACCTGAGCATCTGCTCCACCTGAGGCAAATTTTTCACCTTTTCTTGAAAAAGCCACAGAAAGTACAGGTCCCTGAAAGAAAAAAAATCTGCATACAGTGAAGTTATGCTATTCCTGTAATCATGGTATTTTAATGCAATGAGAAAAAGACTTATGCCTTTATCCAATATAAAAACATTTTTTCAATTTTAATAAAGGAACAATCTAACTGGAGTGAAATTTTTGCAAAATTACTTGACCGAAGAGTTGCTATTGCTTACCTTTGAAAGATGCTCTATCACGATTACAGCAATAAATACTAAGAAAATAAAATCTAAGGAAAATGCCACTATGATTTAACTCTGCAATGTGTTACCAAATATATGCTATATTACTCAATGTGTTTCAGTGATTATCAAAAGTAGGACTTTGCATTAAGGAGAAAGGGAGAAAACATCTGCTATTCTTCATAAAACAACTTTTCCATAAGTCTCCCTGTTCTTACTGCAGTTTTTCAATACACAATGACTACTGTGACAAATAATTGATTTTGACAATCAAGAATTAATTCAGAAAGCAATACATTACTTAACATTAAGCATGCATAAAATATTGACAGATTAACTGCACAGTCATAGGTAAAATCAATGCATTTCCTTATGCACTTGTGATTAAGCTGCATTAATACAACTCTACGCTGTCCGCTGAAGCTTATCTGCGAACTGCAGGATACAAGACACAATGACATAAGCGTTATCTTCCCTTTGAAAAGATACCAAAGAGTCTATTAAGGTCTCCATTTAAATAGGATTATTGAGTATACCTTGTGTCCATGAAGAGTGTAAATAAGTCTTCCTTCTAACACGTCCAAAATCTTAAGGGTACCATCATCAGAAGCAGTGATGAGATAGTTACCAGAAGGATGGAATGATACACAGTTAACTCCTGCTCTGTGAACTAATTTACAGAAGACAATATTCAAAGACTGTAGATACCTACTAATAGAAAAGGTAGACTTTATTTGTTTGCTCTTTTCTACTTCCAAAGAAGAAACTAGTTAATTTAAGGGAAAAACAACCAAAGTGCTGGGGCATAGCACTCTCTGAAGTAATTGATTAGTTCTGTTCCAAGAATTAAGAGAAGCACTACAAAGGAATAATCACAATTCAAACTGGATTTTTAGGGTTGCCAGACTACAAAAGGATTATTTACAATATGACTTGTTTCTCTATTTTCCTCATTAAGAAATGAGATCATATAATCTAAATAAATCACATTCAATTGCACAGAGCTCCACTGTTTTTACCTTTGTAATGTTGCAGTAGCTTGTTCATTCGAATATCCCACAGTCTCACAGTGTGATTGGAACCTGCAGAAGCTATACACGTACCACTTGGGTTGAAATCCACAAAATTTGCAAATCTAAATACAATTAACAAAAAAAGATTAATTGCATGTTTCCATAGAAATATTTTGGGGTGGGGTGGGCGGTGTATATACATATGTACGCACACACATACATATATATTTTTTTTATTTATATACACACACAACACCCCACACAGTATTAACACTGAGTTGCCACAGATTTATGTAGAATCAAATGAGGTATTTTAAGCAACTGAAAGAAGCATAAGGGAACAAGATGTTCATGATAAATCAGACTGTATAAATCTAGCTTTTGTTAAAAAGGTAGTATAATTGTTCTGACTCAAGTTTTCACAGATTGTGTTGGAGTACAAAGCCCCTAGAAGGAAGGGCTGCAAAGAGTTAGTAAGCAAAAAGCAAAATAATTTTGCCTAAGAACAGAATATCTAGCTATAACAACCTTTTACAAGAGAAAAAAGATAGTTCTCTGCAGTTCTTTATTCATGAGAAAGCAGCCATGAAGAGAAAGAAGTAAATATAGAAGACTTATATTCCATTCCCTTTGTTAATTAAAGCTCTGGTTCCAAGATGCTTAAGAAAACTACAGATAAGTAAAAGCAATTATTTTCTAAACCTAAATAAGGCGGATCACTAAAGCTAACCTAACACAGTTTTCATGAAGAAGTGAAGAACTCTTAACCTTCTTTTCCCGTTGAAGCATGCAGTATCAAAAAGCATTATGAAAACCTTCAAAAATCCAAAAACAATCTGACTTCTCTCTGGCTTATTTCTTGACTATTGGAAAACAGCTGGGTAAATGAAACCAGCTCAACTCTTTAGAAAAATGTGATATGAATTATACTAGCTTGCATGGGTGGCAGAAGTTTGATCTATTTTCAGACATCACATATATAGATATTGACACCACAAAACATGAACTAAATCTCATGAAAATTACACCCTTTCATTTCTCTTTTTTTCTAGTAACACTTACCCTTCATAATCTAAAAGGCTCTCAATACAAGTTTTATTTCTTGTATCCCAGATCTTAACAGATTTATCCTCACTGCAAGATGCTATTAGTCTTCCATCAGGTGAAAACCTGGAACACAAGTGTGCACGTTACTACACAACTGATACTACCTAGATTAGAATTAGAGACATAAGTTCCAAAACACCAGAATCAAGACAGCCCATTTGGAATTAAAATGTGTAACATTTAAAGGACATTTGAATTTCTCATATTTCTCATGGAGTAATAAAACTGAAAAGAAAAGCTTCTCTCCCCTACTCCTCCCCCCTTCACAATCAACTACAGTTAAAAAACCAGAGCCCTAAGCAGGGAGGGTGGGGTGGGCTGTAGAGGGGGGTGGGTAACAGCAGCCTAAGGTTCTCACTTCAGATGCAAAGAGATTATTATAGAAAACCACAGGCAAAAAGACAAAGAGGACACAGTAGAACCTTGTGTTCCAATTTTAACCTACATATATATTCCCCTGTGGGTCCTCTCTGGACTGGCGAAGTATCAGCAAAACATTCATGATTATTCCTAGACTAGCAGACTATGTCTTAAAACAAGAAAATTAATTCGTGTTAATTTCATCAACCATTATTTCTTATAGAGAGCAACTGCACAAGGACATTAGAACACAGTTCAAGAACTTTTACATCCAATTTCCTAGCGCTTTTATTTTCATTTTAAACAATCAAATACTTCAGAACTTTGTAGCGCTCTGCACTTTACTGGTATTACATTTCTTTCTCAAGATGTTTAAATCAGGCCTCTCCTTCCTGCAGATTTTTCACTCATATGGAGGGGAAAAAAAAGAATAATTCAAAGAACGATCATTTCTTGTCTTTGAAGAGCTGCCCTGCTTTTAAATAGAGTGCAAATCTTAACTTGCAATACAAAGGCCATTTATTTTACCTTTTCCAATTACGTAAGCTTAACTCATTTTGACTCATGACCATTCCTTTATACTGCTTTGTTCCAAGAATAGTTGAGAAAACCCTTACTGTGCATATACATCTAAAAACAAGTGAATCTGTGAAATGAGTTAATACAGCACAGAAGCATACAAGACTGCAGAAAGACAGGATACAGACTAAAAATGAATACAGAAGACCTTATTTGTCCTTTAAAGTGAAAGAATTAACACCCAGCAACAGATTTAATATGTAGACATATTAACACATAGAGCAAGCTTTCAGACTTCAACCAGAAGATATATATAACACGTGTGCATACAATTGATTTATTTAAATATCACAATTACTGATAAATCATTGTTTATTATTCACAGATTTTTCTTCTCTTATTTCTGTCCTGGGAAATAAAACCCCTCCGTTAGTAGTTCTGCATCTTCACAAAGAGAACAAAAGCAACACTTACTTGGCACAGCAAACCCAGTGAGTGTGTTGGAATAGGGAAAACAAAAGGCACGGATGGCGAACACTCCATATTTTTATTGATTTATCATTGGATGCTGAAACTAGAAAGTGGCCATCCTGAGAGAAGTTCACACTACGAACAGATGCTGTATGACCTTTCAGTACCGATGATTCACCATGACTAGTGGGGAAAAAAAAACGAAACCAAAGACACAAAACACAATTATATTGAACTGACTGAAACCCCGTAAAACTCAAAGTTATCCTATTTGGTATCTTATGTAAATGAAAAAACAATGTATACAGCTTTAATATTAGTTCTGCCAATATTTTTGCCTTGTTTGAATATTAATTATTAGAGTAACAGACATCAAAGTAATTGTATGACCAATTTTGGAGAATGGTGCAATTCACTAGCAACATTAGGACTTGTAAGTAAGTATGGAGGCTAATGTCGGTTTCTGTCAAAGCCCAAGGATGCAGGAAGGAGACAGAAACTTTTCTTGGGTAAAGACTCAATTATATATATGGCACATTAATGAAACACATAACCAGCATCACCTCGTTATACTCACATGCAAGGAATCCATAATCTGACAGTACGATCCCGAGAAGCTGAAGCAAGCAGCTGCCCATCCGGCGAGTACTGCACACTGGTCACTGCTTCTGCATGGCCTACAAATTTGTAAGCTCTGCATTGTGCCTTCAGCTTCCACACCATAAGAAACCTATCCAAAGAGGAGGTAGCTGGCAAGAAATTAAAGATACTATAAGTCTACTCAATAGAAAAATCAGGGCTAATGCCTATGGATTTGGAATACCCAGTGAACTGACTGGGCATTAAGGGGAGGAAGCAGTTACTGAGTTTTAAAAGATACTTGGTCAAAGCAGCACCCAGGCTGCCAACAGTGCCAACATCAGGCTTTTGGAGGGATATCAGAAGACAGGGAGGAGTAAAGGACAATCCTCAACAAGTAGCTCTCCCATATATTAGGCAAACTAGCTTACAAGTACTTTAAAGATGTAGAACAAAAAAAATACAAGCAAAACATCATGCACATGTCATTAAATACGAATACAGATTTAGCATTACCAAATACTAAGAACAACAGACAAATTCTTCAGTGATCTCACTTTGATCTCCAGAATGGAATTTGTTTCAAGCATCAAACATTTAACTTTGAAAAGACAAGCCAGCTTAAATTCAAGATATCACTTCTAACACTTCACATTTCTATACTGAAGTGAATATCCAAATTCTATAATCCTACTTTGGTACCAATTTTCTATACTAACATTTGTCTAGTTTGAAACACAATATAAAGTTGTCAGTCTAATAACAGAAATTTTTCAGTCACTGTACAGGTGGACCATACCATCTACATTTGACAAGGCAGGCGTAGCTTTTACCAGAGATGATCATTTTCAGGAAACTACAAGAAGCGATAACAATGAGCAGTTGAATTAAACTGACAAGTGTTATATTTCTACACTCCTATTACCTTCATCTGTGCCAACTGCTAGCATGCAGGACAAGTAAAAACAAGGGATTTGCACTCCTACCCCTGTTATAAAATCCCTACCCCTGGTACAGAAACGGATGCAGAAGAACAGTAACCTCCTGGAAGTTGAAGAGGACATTGAAATGATGGCTTTTTCTCTTCCTGTCCTCTTTCAGGCATAACACAGCACACAGCAATTAAGTTTGCTTATTAGCATATGCATCAAGGCAAGCCTCAAACAAAATATTAGGTATTAAAACTCTTTAGGCACAGAGATACTATTTTTCCTCCCCAAAGACTAGCTTCTGGTAAAATATACAGAGGTAGGAAGAGTGTGGTCCCACATCATTAAGCCTAGATTTGACACAGAAGTACAGGATATTTCTCCCCTCCAACTTTTCAGAACTCTATTTTACATCAGGTTCTTTCAGTTATACTTGAATGATTTCTCTCCTTTGATTCACAAAAATGTGACCTAGAGCTGCATAAAACAGAAAGGAAGAAGTGAAATGTAAGCTAAAATAGAATATGAAGGCATCAGATTGGAAATGTGGAACACAAGATTAACGGCTTCCGAAACAAATAACGTATGAACTTCCAAGTACCTGTAGTACCTTATGAACTGCATAAAGGCAATGCAACACTAACCCTCTTTGCTTTCACTTCCGAAAACTAGAGGAAAACATCTTCTTTGTTCTCCCTCTGGACTCCCTGTTATCTAGGCTCATGCAGCATTCCCTCTCCATCCTTAGGCAGGTTTCTCTCTTGAAACCACCTGCTCAGTCCAGTGACACTCAAAGACTAATATTATCTCCAATACTTCAGTTCCAGCCCAGCTGGCACCACTCCAGGGGTGACAGAAGGGTGCTGTACAGGAAAGGGGGATCTGACAGACCTGTTGCAGAATTATTTTCCTAAGGCACACAGGCTGATGTGACTGTATCTGTACCCCTCTCTCATGTTGTTAACCCAGATAAAGAAACTATAAAACAAAACTCTGAATTTATATTCAACTTTTGCCCTATCCTGCCAAGGAAACAAGGGCCCTTTACCCTTAACAAGGCTCAGCCAAGCCAGGCTATTCCCCTTTCAAGTAGGCTGAAACTCATTTTGGCGCATATGGGTAGTGCCTAAATATTTTACTGTAACAGCAAACATTTTATCTTAGCTAACCATAGGCACTAGAGTATATGGGACAATAATGCTGCCTGCAGTCACTTCCGTTATCAATACTGATCTTAAAAACAGGTGTATTCATGAAAAATATGCTAGCACTATTATCAAATAAACTTCTCTATTTCTCTTTTTATTCCATTTAAAGAGCTTTTCCCTACTTATAGCAGTGCTTGCTTCCCCAATTTTCTCAAGCACCGTATTTTAAAGATTGCTCCTCAGTCCTTTATGCATTTTTCTCCCTTCAAGTTCATGTTGTCCATCCGTTTCAATGTTCAAAAGGAGTAGAACAAGGCCCATCCAAGGCAGATTACACGAGGTCTTACAGCAGTACTGATGAGATCCAGCTGCCAGTGCCTGCTACCTATGCCAGCAAACTACAGTCTGATTTTCAATTACCAGACCACCAGTAAATGGTCCACAACAGATCTCCAGGGCTAATTTAAAGTACTGGAATTGAAATGAAAGAAACAAGTTCAGGAATTTCTTTAGGATAGGTTGTACTACAAATGGGTCTGTTGCACTTGCTCCTCAGAGAAACCATGACATAACCAGGACCAATAGAGGTGAAAGACAAAAATTGTCTTTGCTGTAGTAATGAAAATATTTGATGAAATGAAAACATAACTAGAAAGCTGAAAATTCACACTGAGCTGACTCCAATTTAAAATATAATCTAGCTTAGAAATTCAGTGCCTTTCCCCCCACTCTTTCTTTCTTACAGTCAGTGCTTTCTGTACACACTCAAGTATAGCTGATGCATCAGCAGCTGATTTGTTTGTCTGGTGATGAGTCATAACAGGATTGAACACTAAAGAATAGACTTAGCCTTATGCAAGGCCATGTTTACACATGGCTTTGCTGTGGTTCTCTAAACAGATATCTAGGCTTTGTATATGCCATGAAAAAAAAAAAATATGGTATTTGCAGTGAAACAAAGTTCAATTTATAGGCTGTGAATATTAATGGCATACATTTTCACATGTACACACATGCATATGAAGACACAAGTTGCCACAATACAGAATTAACATTACACTCCCATTTCTCAGAATGCCACAGTACCGACTATATGAAAGTTGTGCACAGATCAAGAGACATAGTCAGGCTTTAACAGCCAAATGTACCTCTTGGTCACCCTTTTCCCATACCAAAATACTGAGACATCCCAATATAATTAACTCGGTGCAAGAATTATAGATGAGATGCAGTACAGGACTGTGTACATGATGCATGTGTGGGAATATTCAACCACCACCACCAATCCAAAACAAACATTTAACAGGAACTCTGCAAATCTCAGTGTGATAAGGTGCAACGTCCCAGTACAAACACATTTAACAGCAATTTGCAAGACTTCCTACTTGGAGGAAAACAATTACTAATTGAACCTCTGTCAAAGGAGCCAATCTGGAATATTAAGCACAGTGGATAACTTACAAGGAACTTTCAATAACTCCCATAACTTCAAGTTCATGGCCATTTTTGCTCTATGCTGAATGTACTCACACAGGTGGAAGAGAACTGAAAAGAGTCCGCATGCTAGCCCTCATTTAATTCTCATTCTGAGTTTTATTTTTTTTCAAAAGAAACTCCAAAACCCTCCCACATTTATTCAGTGTTAAGTTGACATTCAATTTCTTTTAAGACACTTAAAATCAGTAGTTTAAAATATATACAGCTGTTTCCCAAATTTTCAAAGTCTAACAGAATAGAAAAATCTTTCAGAGTTTCAGATTTTCCAGAAATCTGTACACATGTAAAACAACTGGATTGGAGCATTTCTGTAGAATTGCTGCAGCTCAGTTCAGAACTAGCGGAACTTGAAATGTTAAGATCAAGAGGCAGATTCACTTAGAATTATTGCTTAAATAGATAAGGAACACTTTGAATGTCAGTTATTACATGACAAAAGTTTTTCATATGAAATGCAATTTTTGCCAAGTGCTAAAAAAGTTAATTGTACAAACATTGCATAGTTTATATTCACACTATTTAATTACTTTCATCTGAGGAAACATGGACTGCACATACAACTTGTGCTCTACCGTGCAGGAGAACCCTGGCCTTTTTCCTGTCATGTCTATTGAATGTAACAGTCTACAGCAAGCTTTTCACAAAAGCACATAGTTTATGTAATTTATTGCCCCCAGTACATAATGACTGGCTGCCTTTTAAAATTTGATAAATGGTTCATGACTTGTAGGTCCACAGAAAAATTCCTTGCTACAGAGTGGAACTGATTTTTTCTGGAATGTCTCCCTCATATAGTAGAGATTCCCTTTAAAAAAAACAAAAGGGAACAAAACAAAACCACAAACCTGCAAGTAACCTCCTAAAAATAAGTTATTGACTTAAAATAGCTCATGCCACACAGTGGAGAGCATTTTTTACCAAGATTCAATGCTACATCCCCACCTCTAAATTTTCTTCTTGTTCTCCTACCTTAGCCTGCTTCTACCCAAACTTCTCAACTCTTTAAAACCATCTGAGTTTACTCCTGTTTTACTGTTTTGGGCAAACCTTCACTTATTCCATGTCTCACTTCTCCCTTTTAACCCTTTTACCTACAAAGACCTGCAGCAAATGCACACCTACTACCTTCCTTGAGTTTTCAGATTCTTATGCTTACTAGCTCAAGTTCCTACCTACCAGCCCTATTAGAACAATTACAAGAACTATTACACTGAGGCTACTGAAGAACATTTATCACTTCAGTGAAAAGTAATCAACAAAGCTGGAATGCCCAAAATATGAAGGTAAGTATTCAACTTGAATCACATAAAGCTAAAACACAGATACTAACGCAAGATTTTTTTTCTCCAAGTACACAACATATCTATTCCATGTACTGACTATAATCACACCCAATACAGATTAGTGACACAATTCAAACCAAATATTCCTCAAAAGTCAGCATAACAGGATACAAAAAACATTCTAAATAAGTTGTTCTGTGAAACACCTGACAAATTTTGGTTTGCTCCAAGCTGCCCTTTGTCATTTCAACTCTCCTCATTTCAGGAACTCTAGCTTCCCAACCTTACCCAAGATCTTCCATGGTACCATTGTAACTAGAAAGAGGTGGCATATGCTGTGTTATTTCAAAACTCCATTTAGGGCTGATGCCAAAATATATAACGCAAAACAAATGTGCCCAAGTTTTCCTCTGTCTCCTTCCTCTACCCCATTAACAGACAAAAAAAGGATACATGGTATAGTCATAGAATCATAGAACAGTTAAAGATTCAAAAGCACCTTAAAGAACATCTAGTTCCAACCCCTCTGCCACAGGCAGAGACACCTTCCACTAGACCAGGTTGCTCAAAGCCCTGTCCAACCTTAGTCCCATAAACTGTTTCCCTAGTATGCCAGGCTTAACACAGGAAAGCTTACCCAGAGGCAACATAAATGTTAAATATATAGCCAAGAAACAGCAGTATCTAATGCAATTCTGTGCTTGCTCTCTTCTGTTACCTTTAGATAGAATTCTTACTTGTAGTCATCCCTATTTTTTTCCCATTTGTAGTACTGTCAGCATGTCCTTGGTTCCACTGCTACCACACTTTTTTCTATACATTTTCCAGAACAGGCACACGACTGCAAAGCAGTGTCAAAGCCCATCTACAAAAAAAAGCCTTCCTTTTCTTCATTGCAACATGAAGCTGTCACCCTGAAACCTTACAAGTATGTAAATTCCCAGAAAACTGCAGGGTACAAAAAAGGCTTATGACTCCACACTGATGTGGAAAGTTGACTCTACTGCATGCTACTGTAGCATTACTTTGGGTGTTAGACACATATGTTGTCACATATCTGCAACATAGGTCAGTTAATTCTAGCAAGAACCTGAACTTTTACTTCTGTAAGTAAAGATTCTTTACTTTTATGTAACATTAAACCTACTAAGTAATGTGCATATTTTTTAATGAAAAAGAATTAAAATCCCTCCTCAGTCCACTCAAAAGCCTTTGTTTTACCATAATCAAGACAGAGCAAAGTAAGAAAATAATGAATCAGAATTTTACAAAAAGGCATTAAATCTATATTCAGTGATTTAGAAACTAACCCCCTTATTTAATTCTGCTTTCCACACGTCCACCACAGAAAATATAGTTTCCACACCATTACAAACACATGTGAAGACATTCAGAGGTAAAGTTCAGTTATGAAGTCATAACTGTATACCTTGGAATACAACCAAAATTGTTATCTGCTCACACACACAAGCCACCTGGAGATTACAGTCCATTCAATTCGTACTCCCAGCAGTGATTATTTCTCAAATTTCCAAATCTGATTTTTATCTGCAGCATTACAAGTTCTCATTTGCACATCAGCACGCCCCTCAGTAGTACGATAAGCAGTAAGGCACTTTCCTGAATGAGGATGATAAATAGTCCCATCTTCTTTGAAATGCCATATAATAATTTCTGGGATAAGAGATCCATCTTTTGGGCAGCTTCTCATGCCTATGAAGTCTTCATGTTCAGGGACTTCAGCACATAGCTCAGTTACAGAATTAAAACGAATCTCCTTATTTGATGTGTATTCAAAAAATTGATTGCCTCCCTGACCATGACATCCGAAGAGAGAAAGGTGAGCCCCAGTAGGATTATGTTCAGGTAAGACATAATCAAGGCATTCCGAAGCTATTCCCATGCTGCGGATAGCACCATGCCAGCCAGGACGATCTTCTGGTACATGCAACTCAGCAAACACGTTCTTTAAATACCAATTAAAACTCTTGCATTTCAAACGCTCTCTTAGTAACTTTCTTTCAGAAATATCCCCATAGTTTTCTTTTCTTGCTGAAGGGTTTCTGTTGTAGAAGTGCTCTTTGTACTCATCCATCCACACCTCAGCAGCACGTGCTGTGTTCTGAAGGAAATTTGGTCTAGCATAGGGTGCACGCTTTGGAAACACATGACCTACATGGGAGCACGGATGAATTTCCAACATGCCTCCACACTGCCAAACCCTAAATGACAATTCTAAGTTCTCCCCTCCCCAAACATCCATTCCCGTATCGTAGGTACCCAGGTACTCAAAATACTTCTTGCTGACAGCAAACAAGCCACCCGCCATAGTCGGGGATCTGATAGGGTCGGTTTTAGATTTGCGCCTGAGATGCTCATGTTTAGGCACTGAGTGCCACTGGAACGTCAGCCGCCAGTCAAACCCTCCAATCATGGGCTCTGCCGCCTGCATGTAGTATTCAAATGTTTTCCAGTCAATGGTGTCAATGACAGGACAAACAATAACAGTCTCATTCTCAGCAATCCTCTCGAGCAGTGGCTCCAGCCAGCCGGAGACACATTCACAGTGACAGTCTAGAAACGTGAGGACATCACCAGTTGCAAAGGTAGCGCCAATTAAACGTGCACGAACTAATCCTTCTCGTTTGTTGGTTCTTATCAAACGGACTCTTTTCAGAGTGCTTATGTATTTTTCAAGTTCAGTCTTCAAATACACCTTATCACTCAAGTCATCCACCAGTATAATCTCTTTTAGAAGCACTGAAGGTGACGTTTCAAGAACACTATGTACCGTCCGCAGCAACGTTGACCAGGCTTCATTGTAAAAAGCGATTATAACAGATGTTGTGGGCAGTTTTCTGTAGTTGTAAGACTTGGTTTTACATCCATTCAGTCGATTATCTTCAATGTGCCGGTGGAGAGAGATTTTATCACTCAAATAAATATTAATTGCATACTTCTCAATCAGATCTTCTTCCTGTTTCTTTTCCTCAGGACTCAGCTGCAGGCGAGAGGGCTTGCCCCATTCTCCTGGGGCATAAGGATCAGGTGCGGATTTGTCATAAACTGGGCGAGCCAAATCCACAGCTTCTTCTGCTCCGTTAGAAAAGTGCCTCTCCCATTTCCCTTTGGTGATGCTCTCCCCGGCAAGAGAAGCACCGAATGAAGACAGCTCGACCACAAAGTAAGCGATCATCAAGAAGCCGAGAAACACGCAGCTTTTGCGGACCCACGTCCATCTTCTTGCCAGACGGATCCTCATGGTAGGTGACTAACAGCGGTTACTAGCAGAGAGGAGCTCCGAGAACTAGCGCCGGCTCTCAGCCGCGCCCCCAGGACGGAGCGGGCTGCAGGCTCCCTCAGTTCCGCGCTCCTCCCTCCCTAGCAGCCCGTCCCTCCGCTGCCGGGCCCACAGCTTTCCCGGGGGACCACGGCGGAAGCAGGACAGCAGCAGCGGCGGCGGCACGAAGCAGCCCCCCGCCTCTCCGGCCTCGGCCCTCCCCTCACTTACTTCCTCCTCCTCCTCCTCCTCCTCTCTCACCGCGGGACAAATCCCTCCTCCCGCCTTGTGGTTTGCTCTAAAAGTTGTCGCTTAAGGAAGGGGCAGAGACTCCTCGGCCCGCCCGCCCTGCCCCCGAGGGAGCCCGCCCCGCCTCCCAGCCCGGACCTGCGCCCGGAACTGCCCGGCGGCTCCGGGCTGGAGGGAGGAAGGAGAGAGCGAACCGCTCCGCTCTGAGAGCCACACTGCGCCCGCCCCTCCGCACTCACCCAGCCCCGCGGTTTCCACGTCAAAGGAGACGCCCGTCACCGCCGCTCCGTGGCCTCGCAGAGACCGGATCAAGACGGGGTCCTCCTGGGGAGAGGGTGCGTACCGTCAGCCTCCGGGAGCGGCACACCCCTCGCCGCCCCCTCGGGAGCCGTTAGCGTCCCACACGCAGCAAAAGCAGGGCTGCGAGCTGGCCCCGCGCCCTCAGCGCTCCCACCGCAGGGGCGAAGAGCGCCGGGAGACACCCGAGCACCGCCCGTGCCCGGGACCGAGCCCTTACCAGCGCAGAGGCCATGGGCAGAGTGGGGCTCCGCAGCAGCCCGTCAAACGGCCCGCGCTGCAGGAGCGGGCGGCAGAGCCCCGAGTTCATCCGCCGCGCCAGTGCCGCGTCCTTCGAGCCGCCCATTCGCCGGGCGCCCCGTGCGGGGAGGAGCCGCACATCGCGGGGGGGGTGCTCGGCTCCTTAAAGGCGTAGGGCTGCGGCATCATCTGGGGGGGGCTATGGCCGCAGGCGGTGTGCTTGAGGCTCTTATTGCAGCGTAGCTGGAGGCGAACATGAGGAGGCAAAGCTTTCGAAGCAAGTGGGGTATTGGTTCATGTTACCTCGCTTTTGTGACTTACAGGAGGTTTCACCTCACCACGAAGAACTTTTATACGTTGAGCTCCGGAACGGGCCTGCGCAGTGAGGGCTGTGGAGTCTTTCTCTCTGGAGACATTGAAAACCTGCCTGTATGTGTTCCTGTGTAGCCTGTGCTAGGTGACCCTGCCTTGGACCAGATGGTCCCCAGAGGTCCTTTCCTGCCCCAAATGATGCTGCCATTCTATGAAATGGATGCAGGGTAGCTCTGCTTAACACCTCAAACTGATTTTATGTTAAACCACCTTAGATAGTTTGCCTCTTTGTCTTTTTTTCCCAGTTGTTTCTTTGCCCATTAATACTTTCTAGATTTCCAAGTCGGCATTGACGTTTGTATCCTACAGAGCTGTCTTTAATCACTCCTTTAACGCTCTAATAAAGTACAACGAGCTGTTCAAAAAGCACAAACAACAGGAACAAAAATCCAGTCCAACACAGAAATGTTGGCATTAGCAGTGCTGTGAATACTTACACTAGATAAGGGAAGCAATCTTGCTGGATAAATGCTGCTCCAATAGCTGTGCTGATAGAAGCAGGGTTGACAGCAATTAGCAAAGGGGAGGGCTGTGATAGCAAAACTGCCATTCAGTATGCAACTGCTCATGAAGAAGTAATTTATACTGCAATTAGCCTTTATTTTTAATTTTATTTTAAATCCAATCTGCATTTTACTGTTTCATCTGACATTAAACTCTTACATGTACAAAATCAGGTCAGTAATTAGGCCAACATATAAGATTCATCAGTTTCAGGATGGTTTCAAATCAAATACTTAACCATGAAATACGCATTTGCAATAACGATTTTAAAAGTGCTGAAAAAAGCAGGATTGTCTCAACAAGAATGTAAGAAGGATTCCATGAAAATCTGCTAGCCACATTGGTTTTATGCAGGCTGAGTATTTGCCTTTACCGCTTTTTAAATAGGTGGTGGGACAAGGCACATTGACTTTAACCTGGACCTAACGAAAGCTTTATGTCATTATTACTGCATGCTGCTCTGGGGCCCCCAATACAAGAGGGATGTGGGCTTCTCAAGTGAGTCCAGAGGTGGGCCATGAAGATGATCTGAGGGCTGGAGCAGCTCTCCTGAGGAGACAGGCTGAGAGATTTGGGCTTGTTCATCCTGGAGAAGATAAGGCTGTGAAGAGTCCTTATAAGTCTTCCAGTACCTAAAAAGGGCCTAGAAGAAATCTTGGAGAGTGCCTTTTTACAGGGAAATGTAGTGACTGGGCAAGGGGGAAGGGTTTTGAACTGAAAGAGGGTAGAGTTAGATTAGCTAGAAGGAAGAAGGTCTTTACTGTGAGGGTGGTGAGGCGCTGGCACAGGTTGCCCAGAGAAGCCGTGGGTTTGATGGGGCTTTGAGGAGCATGGTCTAGTGGAAGGTATCCCTGCCCATGGCAGGGGGTTGGAACTAGATGATCTTAAGGTGCTTTCCAACCCTAACTATTCTGTGGTTCTGTGATTGTTTGGTTTTGGTTTGGTTTGTTGGTTTTGGTTGGATTTTTTTCTTTTTCCTACGCAACTCACTCCCTTCATGTTAGCTCCTGATGTTGGTTATCACTGCAAAAAATGCAGCATTTGAAAAAGTTGGCAATGATATGACTTAAGTGTTTCCCATTCTACCCCAGTGCAGGAACAGTATGTTAACTAGCTAAACTTAAATTCACTTAGCTTCTTCACCATTATTGAAGTCTTCCAGCCATTTCTCAACTGTTTTTTTAACTATCATCTTTCTCCTAGGGTTTACCAGCTGTAAATGATGCCTCTCAGCAGGGAGACAGCATGTCCCTGTGGGAAGCAGGTTTACTACCAGACTTTGAGTGATCTGAAGTTATTCCATCCTTCCCTTCCCAAAACTCCCCTCTGTGCAGCTGTAATTGTGTATGATGGTATCTCAGTATTTCTGGTACCTTGTGTTCTCAGGTTCACATATGTTCACAAAGCTCCTTTAAAACCAAGGGGACAGAAGCACATGTTACTTTACTTGCAAGCTGAGCTATGTGAC
>JASSUY010038226.1:0-42655 GCA_032466535.1 Forpus xanthops | reverse complement strand
GAGCGGGCCGCGGGCCGGGGGCGGCGGGGCCGGGCCGGGGTCGGTCGGTGGGTGAGTGCGGGCCGGGCCCGTCGGGAGCGGGCGGGTGGAGGCCTCATTGTCCGCGTTGTGCAGGCCGGGAGCACCGGGGCCTGGCAGGGCCGGGCGGGAGGCGAGGCCTTGCCGTGCTCCGGGGGTGAGTGGGGCTGCCCCCGGCCGGCGCTGTGCCCCGGTAAGGGGTCGGGGTGTGCTGGGGGGGCTGCCCTGTGTCCCCCGTGGTGTGTCCGTAAGGGGCTGTGGCATGTCCCGGCATGTCTGCGGTATGAGGGACGTGGTGCTGTGTCCTGCGTTAGGGGCTGCGGGGCCATGGCGTGTCCCCAGGATGCAGGAGAAGGCCTGTGGTGTGTCCCTATGGAGCACAAGTGATGGCTGTGGTGTGTCTGTGGGGCACAGCTGCCATGATCGGGGTGCTGGGGCTCTGCTGGTATGAGAGGAGCGGGGGTCCCCCTCTGAGATGGGCTCTGTGGTCCCCCAGCGGCAGCGGGTTGGGTGGGAAGTGGCTCCTGAAGGATGCTGCTGTGGATGTGCTGCAATGGGTTTGCTGCTTCTTGTTCCCTTCTTTCTCCTTGCCATGGAAGTACTTGGGTGTTTGAACGCTCAGGTTTGTTGGTCCTTACAGTGCTTAAAGGGGCTACAGGAAACCCGGAGAGGGGCTTTGGACAAAGGCCTGTAGGGACAGGACAAGGGGAATGGCTTTAACTGCCAGAGGGGACACTGAGATGAGCTCTTAGGCAGAAGCTCTTCCCCATGAGGATGCTGAGGCGCTGTCCCAGGGTGCCCAGAGAAGCTGTGGCTGCCCCATCCCTGCAGTGCTCAAGGCCAGGTTGGACACAGGGCTTGGAGCTGCTCTATGGAAGGTGTCCCTGTCCGTGGCAGGGGTTGGCACTGGATGAGCTTTAAGGTAATTTCCAACCCAGACCAGTCTGGGATTCCATGATTCCTCACATCTAGCTAGCTGTTTACAGCATCTCAGTGCTGCGCTTCATCCTCGTTTGACATGGCTTGAGACACTAGAGCTGTTAGTAAAAGCGACATTGTGACGGCTGGTATTGGTGTTTTCCTGCTCAAAGATTCCCTTTGGGCTTCCCTTAACCAAACGCTGTTCTGTGTTTGTAGGGGCCCGGCGCTGCTTCCTTGGCAGCGATGGCAAAGCCTCAGAGCAAAGATTCTGGATTGAAGGAGAAGTTCAAGAATCTCCTGGGGCTGGGAACATCCCGAGGAAGTTCCAAGTTGTCGGAGGGCAAGCAAACAGAGTTTATCATCACTGCGGAAATACTCAAGGTGTGAGAACTGACTGTAGCAAAGGTGGCGATAGTGCCTGGATACCTGCGCTGGGAGCTTGCTCATTCTCCTTTCTGGGTTTGACATTCATTCCCTCTCTGATCGTACCTTTTTCCCTTCTCTCTCCATTCATCCTCTGGTGAAATGGATGTAAAACTCATCTACTTTGAGATTGCGATGTTTTAGGTGTGCAGTGTTTGGATCCTTTTGAGGTGTTTGATGGGGTGTCAGCTCACAGGATGTTCCCTCTACATACATTGCTCTGAGTTTATGTGGTGGCAGTTAGCACGGGCTGGAAACTCTTTCTGGTTTATGAAAACCTAAAGCCTTGGGAGCTGGACCGCATGTCCCTCCTTTCCCTGCCCTTCTCCCATGAACCGGCTGAGCACCACAGCTCCCTGAGGAAAGGAGATGCTCTCTCTTGGAAGTTCAGAGCAGCTTGGCTCCAGTTCCCTGAAAGTTCTGGATTTGATGGATCATTTGCTAATGGAAAAAAGCTTTTGGAGAAATTCCTGCAAACCTCCAGTGATGACTAATGGTCAGGTCATTTTGCACAAACGTGTAATTCATTTTTCTGTGGTTCGTGATCCCCTTTGAGGAATGGATAAGTGTTTTAGCAAGATAAACTGTTAGCTTATGTCTACATTTCTTTCCAGGAACTGAGCATAGAATGTGGATTGAGCAATAGGATCCGAGCAATCAGCCAGATCTGTGAAGTGGTGAAAACCAAAAAAATTGAGGAGGTAAGTTCCAGCAGTCCATAGTGCACGGATGATGCTTTAAGCCTATTGTGAGAGGCTCCTGGAGTTTAAAGTGTCTTTTAAAACTGATAATCCCAGAAGCTGTTTTGTGCTGTCCAAACCTGTAAAAGAACATTAGTACTGTCCAACCTATCAGCTGTGGAGCAGAGAGGACATAGCTGATGGGCTTCCTGAACTCAGTGCTGAAGATAACCAGGCCTGTTCAGTATGGTTCAGGGGAGATGGTGTTGAGAGGTGTTGACTAGCTCCTTCTCTCTTGTTAATAAGCAACTTCAGATTGGTTTTGAACTCATGTTGTATTTGGGTGGAGGACTCTGCACAAACGCTTACACTGAAGTAAGCGTGTGGATGAAGACCTTCAGTTACAGGAATGCAAGCTGTCATGTGGGATGGGATTTGGTGTCTCATGTGGTTCCTCGGGTGAGAGTGTCTCTCAGAGAAGACAACTCCAGCAATGAAATTGCTGAAGATCTTGTTCACAGTGTGCCATAATTAATGAGTGACCTACTGGGTAAAGATCACAGAAGAAGCCTAACCTTCCTACTGCTGCCTGTGTCCTGTGTTTGCTTTCAGCATGCAGTGGAAGCTATATGGAAAGTGGTAGCTGATATGCTCCAGCCAGAGCGCCCCGCTGAAGCCAGACATGCTGTTCTTCATCTGCTGAAGTCAATTGTTCAAGGCCAGGTGAAAACAAACAAACTGTAGAAGTAACACTACCCTTAAACTGGGGTTTATGCAGAGGATGGACGTGAGAAGTGCTGTGTGGCTCTTTTCTACAACTGTCCTTTGTTCTTATGCTGGTTGGGCCTTGTAAATGGGAAGAGGAAGTGTTTTAATTTCAGCTGTGGTTTGACCTCATAGCAAAACTTCATCCACCTCATAGAAAACTTTTCAGGTTTGGAGCAATGCTCTTGAAAAAGAAGAAATACTTTGAGTTAAGTTCAGCAAATTATCTGATGTGTACCCAGACCTGTCAGTCCTACGCTGCAGCTGGTTTTGATGTTTCAGCATGTCAAGTATGCAAGAAGTTCTTTATGAGATACTTTCGAAGTCTGGTCAAGTTAAGCATAGTGCAGATTCTTCCGATTTCATAGTGTGCTTTACAAACATTAGACTGTATCAGACCAAAGTTCTAGTTTACAGTAGTCTGAAAAAGCAGTGACAGATGCTTACAGAAAGAACAGGCATGGATTCTGGTTGGTGACCTTACTATTTTCATGCTCTGCTGGCAGAGCTGTCAGTTGTTGTTTCCATGGAATAGTTTGTTTATTGGATGCTGTCTCCGTGCTTCTGGACAAAATGCCTCCAGCCCTGAGTGTTGAGATAACAGGTTCAGAAGACCTGAGCCATTGTCAATAGCCAGTAGAGGTTGGAGGTACTTCCAGGAAGCTTTCATAGCCTGTAGGAAAACAAATAGTTTCAAGCATGAAGGTTACTGTTATAGACTTTGATAAGACTTTTATTGTCTTTTCTCGTGAGTGACACTGGTTTGTGTTTCCCTACCCCCTTTTTTTTTTTAAGGGCGAGAGATTAGGGATCCTCAGAGCACATTTTTTTAGGGTTATTAAGGATTATCCCTCCAATGAAGATTTGCATGAACGGCTCGAAGTGTTCAAGGCTCTAACAGAGAATGGACGCTACATCACTTACCTAGAAGAAGAGTTAGGTGAGTATTGTCTCTGCCTCTCTTCGGTTTTGTGGGAGTAAGTCAAGGGGCAAGCATCCAGTGACATGATAAAAAGGTAGAGATAGCACTTCTGAGTAGAAAGTACGTTGTAATGATTTGTTTTCCTTCTTTAGCTGACTTTGTGCTGCAGTGGATGGATGTGGGTTTGTCTTCCGAATTCCTTCTGGTTTTAGTGAACCTGGTGAAATTCAATAGCTGCTATCTGGAAGACTACATAGCTGACATGGTGCAGTAAGTGTTCCTTTTTTAGCTTCTGCCTTCTTATTCTTAGTAAATTACAGGAGAAAGCTGCAGTTCGATACATGGATAAGTGGAATCTTTTTCATCCCATCTGGATCTGTTTAATTCCAGGTCACACCTGGCATTTCTGACACATTTTTGATTCTCAGTTGTTACAATGTTCAGATGTAGTTTAGTTTAACTACATGTGCTTTTCCCATTTCATGAGGTGGATCTGATTGCATTGCTTGGTCCCACAAATGGTCTCTGCTGTTGTATTCATCTAGGCATACTGTGCTGCATTTAAATGCAGCTTTAACTTAGGAAAGAGGTTGTAGTGTTGAACAGGAGTTCAGTGTCTCTAGAAGTGTTATTAACAGTGCCACAGCAAGGGGAATGATGAGTAAAATAACATACCAATTTACTTGTCTCTTGGCTCTTTGTAATTTGCCTAAAATCATATCAAACAATCAATTATAATGATGGTGTTTTTTCCTAACAGCAAGATATGCCTCTTGTGCATTCAGACTTCATCATCTGTGGACATAGAGGTCAGTAATTTGAATCTCTTTTAGTCCTTTAGGATTCTTTATAACTTTCACAAACTCAGACCATCAAACTCTCCTTGCAGTTTATTCTCATCTTACAAGAGAACTAATACAATGCTGTGAAGTATTTGTAAGCCACTGGATCTCATATACCAATAATCATTTTACTCTAAAACAGAGCATTGATAAATCTAATAAGTGAGTCAGTCTTTCAACAGACTTTTTTATGGTTTACTTTCCATCTTGCAACAATTAAAGGTTGCAAAAGATATATTTGTATTCCTTTTGACTCCCAGATTTCCTGGGTCTGCCAGGTTAGCATTTGACCTCTTTTATTCATAGAAAAGAGTATAACCATTTGGTTTTTCTCCTTCCCAAAGATTTCCTTGCAAGTCCTGGATGCAGTTGTTTGCTATAATTGCCTTCCATCGGGGAACCTGCCAGTATTTATCATCACTTTGTGCCGTACCATCAATGTGAAGGAGCTCTGTGAGCCATGCTGGAAGGTCAGAACCTCCTTCTAGTCTTGGTTTTTAAGGAGTTCACTGTTTTGGCCCTGTAGACAGAGTGTTGGATGTGCCTGTGCACATCTGCCATAAATTTCAGTTTGGTCTTAAGAGTAGAAGAAAACCTGTTTCAAGTGTTAAGAGATAAGCATGTTGTTAGTGGAAGTCCTGTTACGTCCGTGGAGTTTACCCATAATTTCCTCTCAGCAGATGTAATAGGCTTCTGTTGTGGCTTGGTATCATGGTTTATACATTAACTTGCCCTTATAGGGCATGATCAGGCAGCCAACTGCATATGTAGGCTAAAGAGTGTTTTAACACTTGGATATTTAAATGTTCTCTTTGAATTTGCAGCTTATGCGCAACCTTTTGGGAACTCATTTGGGACACAGTGCTATCTACAACATGTGCAGGATCATGGAAGACAGGTAAAGCAGGTGTATCTAACAAACCCCAAGGAATTCAGTAGAGGTCCTGTTGAGATAGATGGGGAGTCACTGACCTCAGTAGAACAAGCTGAAGGTTCTGGTGTTTAGAAGTTAATTCCTTTCCTAGTTATGATGCTGAAGTGCTTGGTTTTTTTTTGGCTTTTCTGAATTTAATTTTGCTTTGTTTAATGTTGTACTAAATGATTTTCATGTTTGTAAATTGCTGTGCAAAGCTCTGATGTATAGCAGACCTGAATTCCTATAGTGATGGTGCATATTCCTCCTGACGCTCATATACTGAAATGCTCCTTGTGTGTAAGACTTCCCTTCCATCTGTTCTTAGAGCTTACATGGCAGATGCAGCGTTGCTGAGAGGAGCTGTGTTCTTTGTTGGGATGGCTCTGTGGGGTGCTCATCGCCTCAATTCACTCAAGAACTCCCCAACTTCAGTGCTGCCTTCATTCCTCAAGGTAGTATGGAAGAACTTTATTCAGACACACACCTGAATCCATTCAAAGTTTCTCGTCACTGCTTCTTAACTGTTAACTGCCTGAAATGCTTTGTGTTCCAGGCCATGACATGTCCCAATGCAGTTGTGTCTTATGAGATAGTTCTGTCCATAACACGTCTCATAAAGAAGTATGGGAAGGAGCTGCAAGCTGTAACATGGGACATCCTCTTGGACATCATGGAGCGATTACTGCAGCAGCTGCAGGTGAGTGCTGAGCCTGTCTTGATGTGCTTTCAATCAAAAGACCTTACCATAAATATTTTGGCAAATTGGTCTCCTGTTTTTACACTCGAGTGAGCTTTGAAGCTGAGTGAAGTTTGAGCCCAATTCTGTGCTTCTCAGCTGAGTTTTCCATTTGCATTTCAAAGCTGTTTCTGGTAAGGTAGAAGTCTTTTGGGAATGCTTTTGTCTGTGTTTCAGAGTCTGGAGAGCCAAGAACTTAAGTCCATTGTCCACGATCTTTTGACTACAGTGGAAGAACTCTGTGACCAGAATGAATTCCATGGCTCTGAAGAGAGGTTTTTTGAGCTAGTGGAAAGATGTGCTGATCAGAGACCAGTAAGACCTTGCATATTATTGTCTTCCTTTGTTGCCAGTTGAATCTGTTTTGTTACTTAGTACATTGAAAGTTGGGAGTCCTAAAATAGCAAGTGGTCAGAAAATCACAGCAGTCTTATATGAGCTTTATTCTTGGCGTGGGGGCTGGGGAATGGATATATTGCATTTGCTTCTACACTAACAGAAAAAATTCTTGATCTCTCTGTGAAAGGAATCTTCTGTATTAAACTTGATAACATACAGAGCTCAGTCTATTCATCCTGCCAAAGATGGCTGGATTCACAACCTGCAGATGTTAATGGAGAGATTCTTCAGGTATGAAATCACAACTTTGTGAGTACAAGCCACTTTCAGATGTTTCTTGCTATGTTCCTATGTTAGATAATTTTGTTTTCTGAGGTTCTAATATTAGTAAATGCCTGGTAAGAAGCATGGTAGATCCAGGGCATGGCATGTGAAAGGATTTTGTGTAACAAGAAAAGCTTTCCACTGAGCTATTTATGTTTCCTGGGTTATTCTCTTGATGTCCATTGGATGGTGCTATTCCAGTTAGCTTAGGCAGTTATGTGTTCCACTCCGCAGCACTTCGTAGTTCTGACACCAAACAAGACCTTTGCGTTAAGCATCAGGATTACATATGGTTATCCAGTATTAAAGTCATCTGGTTTTAAATTGGTGCTGCTAAAAGTATTCTTGTGCTCTGAAATACCAACATACAGCAGTGACAGACTTCTGTCTCATCTGTGAAGTGCTGGCAAAGAGCAACTTTTCCTTAGTGCCATATGTGTGGTTTTAAATTTGCTCACCAGAGCACTTATTCTTCTGTCGTGTGCTTCCTAACTTGGACTGGAATGGGAAAATAGCAGTTACAGGTCTCCAGTAGTAAAAGCTGGAACTGAGATTCCAGGTTCAGTTCTTGAATTTGATTTCATATGTAGAGATGTTAACTGAAGGCTCAGCTGATTTCTGACAGTTATTGTTTGAACTCTTAAGAGTTTCTTAGTTTAGTTTTACCTTCCTTTTATCTTCTCCCCTCCTCCCGAAGTATCAGCAACTTTATTTTATTCATGTTGAATTTGTTCTTCCCATTCTAGGAATGAAAGTCGTAGCGCTGTTCGGATTAAAGTCCTGGATGTCTTGTCCTTTGTCCTGAGTATTAACAGACAGTTCTATGAGGTGTGCGTTTGTCTGTTTCTGATGATGACGTGGGATCCTGAGTGGGTAGGGAAGGCTTTGGTGAGGCAGAGATGCAGTTTATATAAAAGCTTTGTTAAAGGATGAGGTCTGGACATAATCTGACATGAGCAGATTGATTTGTCTTGGTGCTTGCAGTTTAATTGCAATCCAAGATAAAAGCTGTCTGAGAAAGATGTTAAGATGTTTTTCAGCTCTGGGGATGTCTTCAGCTCTTTGAATGTACCCAGAGTGTCAGAGGACAGGAAGGAGCAAAGGTGTTTCTTGGATTCCCTCAAGATTTGTGAAAACATGATGCTGTTGCATGTTTCCTCTCTTTCTTAAAAAACCCTATGCCTAGAAATGTCTTTCAACAATCTATTTGAGCCTGGGCTATCAAGTCAGGAGGATAGATGAAAACCAAAGCATTTGAAGTGCAGCAAAAGTCTGAAGTGTTTGGAGGGGAGAGGAAAAATCAAGGAGCCAAACAGTTGAGGAATAAACCTGATACCAATGTTCTTTTGTTTGTAATGATTTGTCTCTTGAACATGCTGACTGAACAGTGGACAGCAAAGGCTTATTCAGGTTTGTCCTCTTGCAGGAAGAGCTGATAAACTTGGTTGTGATCTCTCAGCTGGCTCACATTCCAGAGGATAAAGACCATCAGGTCCGAAAACTGGCCACTCAGCTACTCGTAGACCTGGCTGAAGGCTGCAACACACATCACTTCAACAGCTTGCTTGATATCATAGAAAAGGTGAGGCAGAGCTTTTCCGATTGTCAGTAGCATCACCCCATCTGGTGCCAGATCCTCTTACTGTGACTGAGGAGGCTAACCTGTGAGTGTTCCCAGTTGTGTGGCTCACCAGGATATTGTGAAACTGCTTTTGGAGAGTGCAAGTTTGAAGTGCAGAGCTTTATCAATGCACATTTAAGCTACCTGACCGGGTTTGCAGAATTTCCAGCAGGGATGACCTGATCCTTCCTGACCTTCCAGGGTGGAAATAAAGAGAAGGCTTGTCACAGATTTAAACAATATATTGCTTTTCTTTTTAAAAGGTGGCTGCACATTCTCTCTCATCTCCTTCTGAACTGGAAGAGAGGGACTTGCTATCGTATTCAGCGTCTTTGGAGGATGTCAAGACAGCAGTTCTTGGACTCCTGATAATTCTTCAGGTAAATGCTGCAGAGCATTAAGCATGTATTCTTCGGAACAGTCTTCTGCTGGACTTGGCTTTTTAGATAACAGCTTTCCCACTATTAAATATTTTGTCTTTTACTTCACCCACATCGTATTTTAACTCCTGTTTTGGTCATTCCTTTTGATTTTGGGTACTGTATCACTGTTTGCTAAGTGTTGCATTTTCTTAATTTCCTTTGTACAATGACTGTGAGCATACTTCCCTGTGTAGAGGGCAGACGTGTTCGTAAACTACTAGAAAGGAAATGGTTCATAACCTTGAATAGATGCGTTGTGCTTGGGTAGATAAGATTAAGCAGTTGTGAAGAGCTGGTTGTCCCAGCCAGTGGCTTCTGCAGCTGGGCAGAGTTACTGTGGAGCCTCTGCAGAGGTTCTACTTGGAGCCATCTGTTCATCTTGCTTTCAGGAGCAAGTTTTTGCTGTGTTTTCTTGAATTCTTAGTTCAAATACATGTTTATAGAGTAGAATGGTTAGAGTTGGACAAGACCTTAAACACCATCTAGTTCCAACCCCTCTGCCATAGGCAGGGAACGTTTCTGAATAGAAGCATGAGCCTGCCTTTTGATTTGTGTTTCTGCTCTTCTCTAGACAAAACTCTACAGCTTACCCTCCAGCCACGCAATGCGGGTGTACGAGATGCTGATCCACCACATCCAGCGCCACTATATATATGCATACAGCCTTGCTGTTGCTAGCAGCATCAGATTGCAGGTATGAGAGGTAACTTATGCTTTCAGGTCAAGAGCTGCATGTTCTCACTGCAGTTTGGGGGTGGCAGGTGGGGAAAGTGTGCTCTAGAGCTTGCCTGAAGTAGAATGAAATGTTTCTTGGCTAATAAAAGTATGTATATATACTGTAACACCAGAAGTGGTGCCTCCTACAGAACTAGCCACACATCTATTAAAAAACCTTTTGTACTTGCAAAAGTATCACATGGGAAGGTGGGAGAGTATTCCACCGGCTTGGGGTTTGAGTGATTCCAGTGTCTTCTCTGTTACAGGTATTTGATTTCCTGCTGATGCTTCGAGCTGACTCCCTCCACCGCCTTGGTCTTTCCAATAAGGATGGGGCAGTGAGGTTCAGCCCTTACTGTCTATGCTATTTTGTGTAGGTTTCTCATTGCATTAAGCAAAAGCTGTTTTCCAAACTATTTGGTACTTTTGTATGAGCTTAATGGTCTATCTGCATTCCTAATCTTCCCAATCCTAATGAATCAACCTGTACACAAATGTATAGTTACAACTTAGGATTGTCTCAATAACTCATCAGTGAATTATTCTTACAGAGCTCTCAATAAGATAGGAAATTTCTGTTCCTGCTCACAAAACTTCACCCAAATGTTTGCAATTTCCCTCCTCAAACCAGTTTTCACATTGAGGTTTGCTTCAATGAATTGTCTGGTTGTAATGTTACAGCTTGGTCTGAAATTCTTTGGGTAACATGCCCCAGAAGAGATCCTTCTGAATTTGCTATGGGTCTGGGTGGAAAAGTCCTTAACCTGGCCAAACTGACTCATTGCTGTCTGTCTACTGTCAGTCCTTTAATTGAAAATGCAGTTTATGTTGTTGTTTGGTCATTAAACTGGCTACCAAATAGGGTAGCGTTGTAGGTCACATGAATAATAGGCTGTTCCAATCTTGATTTTGCGTTACATGCATTTTACATGTAATGTTCTCCTTTTCCATGTTGTAGAGAAGCAGAGAAGAGGACTTCTGAGAAGAAGCCTCCCGGTACACTCTCTCCACCTTCAGGAAGTCCCAGTGTGCCTTCTCAAAACACCACCATTCGTATCGGGCATCTGCCATACTCCATGGTCTTTGGTGTCCTTCTGCAGTGTTTAAAGCAAGTACGTCTGCTTTTAATACAGTTCATGTGAACTGTGTCCATTTAAACCACCTGGCTAGAGAATTCTATCCTAGAGTATCTAAATACTATCTGAAAAGCAGTCTGTAAGTCCTCCTTGGGTAGAATCTATGTGTAATCATATAGCTTTACAACCAGCAGTGGGAGCACCAATTCAGCTCTTCAGAAACTAAGCAAAGCTTTCATGGCACTCTGCTTCAGAGCAGACAAGGGCAAAAAATGAGTTATCAAAGATCAAATAAGTCATCTTGTTTCTGAAAGGACCCTTCTACTGCAAGTTTTTGAAGTATTTTGAGGATTGATGAGTATTTCAGTTGATTATAAACTGTAAATAGAAGTTGTTCATTACTGTTGTATTGGCCTTAGTTATGTGCTGAGGTTGTCTTGCCCTGGAAGTTAATTTGTGCTAATGATTGGGGGAACTGAGTTCTAACTGTCTGTTTGGGCTCAGGCAGATCTGGATACAAGTTGTCTTCTGGTTTGTGGTGCCCATATTGCACCTAGAGCTGGAAGACAGACAAGAAGTAACTTGACAGCTAAATGGCACCTCTTTTTGTGTAGCTATCATGACAAGACATACATGTGCCTAAGAAATGGCAGAGGATTGGTCTTGTTTCAAACTGAACTGAAATCGTACCAAATTTTCCACCTTAATTTCTTCTTTCTTTCTAGGAGACAGACTGGAAAGTGTTGAAGTTGGTCCTCAACAAATTACCTGAATCCCTCCGTTATAAAGTGCTGTTTTTAACCTCTCCTTGTAACATAGACCTCCTGGCCTCTGCACTGAGCTACATGGTAATGCCATGCACCCTACTGATGTACAGTCACCAGATCCTTAGTTTGCTTGAGACTTGGTTAGAGTTGGTTGGGTTTTTGGTTTGTTTTTCCCTTTCAGTTTAATACTTTTAAGATTAACATGCTGTTTGTCAATCCTCACTCACCTTCCCTTTTTTGTGAGGGCTGCTTTAGGTACAGAAGTAGGCAATAATGAGTGTTCTTTCTCTTTGTATGTATGTAGACATGTAAAAAGGGGGCTATAGGCAGTGTATATCTGCTGTCTTTTGGAGTGTATGTTTAATGTGAGGCATTCTAACTTACTGTGTGATCTGTCAGCTCACAGACAAAAAGACTACTGACAGGCTCCATGGTACCCCCGAAGGTTTTTCTCGCACGGATTTGCATCTGGCTGTTGTTCCAGTACTGACAGCATTAATATCTTACCATAACTATCTGGACAAAGCTAAACAGGTACAGGGGAAGTAAGAGGGTGAGGGGGGACAGGGCAAAATCCTGTATAATAGAGCATTTTCTCATAGATGCTGATTAGGAGGCTTAAGTGCAAGGTAACTCTCTTGCAGGTTGCTCAGTGACTTCACCATCTGCTGGAAGACCTTGATAAATATAAAAATGGTGTTTAATCAGAAACTGAAATATTTAATTTCCAAAATACTGACTTGATTAAAGTCCCATCTTAAGATTTTAGCCTAGAATATGTGCAGCATTAGGTAGGGTTCTGTGTCACTACATTTTGGGTTTGAATTCATGTGCATCATACAGGCCTTGCAGCATGGTACTTTGCAAGCCATTCTGAAATGCTGTCTGAAGCCAGGGGATGGTGACTATGGGGTTTTCTCTTTCCCTATATTATGACTTTTCTTTCTCTTTCACTCTTCTAGCGTGAAATAGTGTATTGCCTGGAACACGGTCTGATTTACCGTTGTGCAAACCAGTGCGTTGTGGCACTCTCTGTCTGTAGTGTCGAGATGCCTGACATCATCATCAAGGCACTTCCGGTCTTAATAGTCAAATTAACCCACATTTCTGCTACAGCCAACATGGCAATCCCCCTCTTGGAATTTCTCTCAAGTAAGTTGTAATGTTCTCATACTTTGGACCTCCTGTAGTTGTACTGTTTGCGCTGAATATGTGCGTATTGATTGCGTCAGTCATATGGAATGCATTGTATGGGTTTCTTGGCTTTTCGTGATGCCTTTGCACCATCCTCGAGGTAGAAATGTTTGATCATCTCTTGTTTGCTACTGGTTTTCTATTTAAAGCACTGGCATGCACTGAAGAGGGTCATGCTTTGTGTAGAACAGCCATGCAGTGATTGGAAATGAGAAGGTGCTTTGTCCACCTTGCTGCTTATAACTTAAACAGCATGAAATTATAACTTGATTTTAGCTCCTATATCAGCTGATGGTTTAAAAGAAACAAACGAGTTCAAATTAAGCTGAATTGTGGTATCGAATACTTTGTGTTCAGGCCTCACCCATGTTGCTTTCCTTCTTGACCTGTTCCAGCTCTAGCCAGGCTGCCTCACCTCTATAGGAACTTCGCCGCAGAGCAGTATGCCAGTGTGTTTGCCATCTCCCTACCATATACAAACCCTTCTAAGTAAGTTCATCCTCATCTGTAAAATTAAGAGAATGAGACATGCTTTATTTGTAGTACTTGGGTCAAGGTTATGTGTTGGATATTGTTGGATTTTTGTGAAGAAGGGGCATACTCACCTTGGTTGAAATACCTCTTTTTCTCAAACAGAACCTTTGTGGGTTTTGTCTGTATACTTACAGTTTCTCAGCTTAAAAAAGCCTTCTGTTCAGTTGCAGAATGGCATCATAATGCATATAAACTCTGTGGCTATCTTTGTGCTGTTTTAGATTTAACCAGTACATCGTTTGCCTGGCCCATCATGTGATAGCGATGTGGTTCATCCGGTGTCGCCTTCCCTTCCGAAAGGACTTTGTCCCCTTTATTACAAAGGTAATGGACACTACTGATTCAAACAGTATCTAGTACAAATTATGCTATTCTAATAAAAATAATAGTTTGAGAAGATAGAGATTCTCTTTGAAGCTAGAAAACTTCACACAATCATAGAACCGTTTAGGTTGGAAGGAACCTTAAAGCTCATCCAGTTCCAGCCCCTTGTCTGTGGACAGGGACACCTTCCACTAGAGCAGTTTGCTTCAAGCCCCATCCAGCCTGGCCTTAAACACTACCAGGGATGGGGCAGCCACAGTTTCTCTGGGCACCCTGTGCCAGTGTCTCACCACTTCATCTTTTCTATAGCTGACTATGAGTTCTGCATCACTTCAGCCTTCCAGCTGCTCATCCTGCCCATTCAGACTCTGACCTGTTTGTCTCGATTGGCAGGGTTTACGCTCGAATGTCCTCCTCTCCTTTGATGACACACCTGAGAAGGACAGTTTCAGGGCTCGCAGTACAAGCCTGAATGAGAGGCCAAAAAGGTAAATTATGTGTGACTCCAGAAGGGTCCTATGTTCCCTGTTCTAGTCCTCACACCCTTCTCTGTGTTTTCTGAAGGAGGCTGGGTCTAGTTATCCAAACTCTGCAGTGCATTTAAGCAAGCAAAGTAAACCTCTTTAGGTCAGGGGATTGGGAAAAGACAAATGTAGGTTGGTAAGAAGCTGGAATCAAACCAAGCTGACAGTCTGCTAGTCCATAAGAGGGCATCACTGTCCGTTCTGTAAACCTTTGCAGGAAGGTGTAGGGCTTTTTGTTGTTAACTTTTGAAAAGCAACAGCTCTTTCAGGTTGATGTGTGTCAGTATGGTGCTACCACAAGTAATAGAATACCTGTTCGTAGTGCTAACTCCTTTTGATGGTTGATCTCTAACCACTATTTAAATGATTGTCAGAGACATTGTGATCAGCAGCCTGTGTAAATGGAGAGCCAGTGCTGTATTTTCCCATAGTGTTATCAATCAAGTGTTTTGGGTGGCAGACAGCTGCCTTCTGTGTATCTGGATGTCCTGATCCTTCTTTTGAATCTCAAAGCCATTATGTCAGTTTGAAGCGAAGCTTCATGTCTTCAGAAGTCAGAACATATCTTAGCAGCAGTCTTTTGAAGCAACATTTGCCAGGATAGGGGAATATTGCTTGGCAGGCATTCAGGGTTTCTCTAATGTCCTTTTTACCTGCAGGGCTTACCTAAATTGGTTCACTTAACTTGCTTCAGTGTTAATGTGCATAAGCATACAATGGCATTTACACCCTGGGGAAAGTGCCTCTACTTTAACTGCAAGGCTCAAGGAGTATCTTGCAATGAAGAAACACCATCCCTGCCTTAATGCTATACCTGTAAACCCTGTTTTGTGTTTCATCTCTCCCATCTCCTCCTCTTTCATTCAGAAACTTGGAAGAGAAGCCTTTTGACACTCGTCTCTTCAATTAAAATTTCAACTAATCTTTTTTTTTTTCCCTTTTTTTTTTTTTCCCCAAAAACCTGTTAAATTTACCAGGTTGGAATACTACTGTATCTAAAGGCTTTTGCTAATGCTGCTGGATCACTTCCCACAGAAATCTCTGCTAAGGAGTGTGGGCTGTACTCGAGCAGCAACCTGAAATACCAGAACTGCTGATGCCACTGCCTCTGGGGCTGGCTGAGCTTGGATTCTGGCCAAGAGAGAGGAAATGGCTTGGAGCAGTTATCTGTTTCCTTGCTTGTGAAGCTGATGTGCTTGGCTTTCACTCCTTAAGCCCAAAGAATTTCAGTGCCCTGGCTGAGGTGCTGGGTGTTGCAGGAGGTCCAGGATCCCAGCAGTTACCAATGATGTTGGGGTAGTGATTATGTCAGGGTATGAGCCTGTGCTCTCTGCAGACACATCTCCAGATGTGGCCAAAAGTGATCTCTCAGAGGTCATTAGAAGGACAAATAAATTCTGATCCCTGCAGGTGGCCATCTGAAAGGTAATAGTTCACTGAAGGGAATGGCAAACGCATCATGTTGAGAAGGGTTAAATTAGTATCTGCATTTTATATATGGGGATGTGAACTGCTGAACCAGCTGTGATACCCAGATTAGTACTCAGGCAAGCATGCATCTCAGCTGTGCTAATTAAAGTGCCTCTTAGGTGTTAATTGCTGTCATCTCCCACATGTGGTTGGCACCTGATGGTGTAAAGGCTTTTCTTTCTGTTCCAGTTCAAAGTCAAGTGGGTTACCTCGAACCACCTAAAGTAAGGTAGCTTGTTGGACAGAAAAGCATTCCAAAGTCAGCAACAGCAAGAGGATTTTTGTCCTCTGCCCTTTCACCCGTGCAGTATGAGAAGGATCAGTTGTGTGTAGATGGGCTGAGTCTCCCCTTGTGTCTGACTGATCCTGGGTGTTGTGTGGTTCAGGGTAGAAGCTCAGATCTGGGCTAGGCCTAGCAGAGGTAGAAATGGCCAATATATTTCTGTGTCTCCTTGTATTGGTAGAAGCATTTTAGGATCAGGTCTCGAGAAGTGATCAGGTTTTTAGGTATGCTGAAGTGAGCTGGGGCAGCACGAGAGGTGTTTGAACTGCACGAAACTCAGACTTCACACGTTGGTGCCAAATCAGCCTTCAGGTGCTCCTGCCTTTGTGTAACAGTGCAGTATTCCAACTGTCATTTCAATCAGTTTGGTTTTTGTTTTAACTTGTACTAATTTCATTTGTTTCGTAGCGCATTTAAAATCTTGGTTTCAGAATGTGGTTTGTCTTTTTAATGCTTCCAGCTCTGCTTGTTTGTACGATTTAATTTGTGTTTTCCTTTTTTTGGCATTTGTTTTATTTTCCATCACCCTCCGGGATCCCCCAATATTGACCCTGTGACCTGTGACTTTTCAACCTACATCCCTACAATGATTTCCTCCCTTCCTGTGACCTCTTTTGGGGCTTGGTGCTTCTCCACCTAGTAGTTTAAGACTAGCCAAAAATGCAAAGCAAGGCTTGAATAACTCTCCTCCAGTGAAAGAGCTGAAAGAATCCTCTGCAGTTGATGCCTTCCGATCCCGCAGCATCAGTGTGTCTGAACATGTGGTCCGCAGGTAGAGGCACTTTAAATGGGGAGAATCCAAGAGCATCTCAGCACTTGGAAATTTTACTGCAAAAGGGAGGGTGGCAGCAGGGTGGATTTGCATGCGGGATGCTTGCATGACTTTGGTATGCAATAAAAAACTGGCCTTAGCTACAGGCAAAGGTTTTGGTGTCATGGATAACCCATGGCTTCTCAATGTTGGCTAAGGGCTTGTCACATCATACCCTGTGCTCTGTATGGGGACTTTGCCCTATTCTTTGATGCTTTAGCAAATTTCTCTTTTCAAAGTAAAGACAGTGAAGGGGGGGAAACCAAACCAACAAAACACCAAAGGTATAAGAAAGGAAAAAGGTTGCATTCTGTGCAAGTGAGAGTCCTGGTTAAAACATCAGCCTTCTAAGCAGTGACTTGCTCCAGGAGAGGCTTTTGATACTGTATAAAGTCACATCCAGGCCCTCCTCCCAGCCTTGGAGTAGTTCTGGCCTCAGCTTAGGATTTGTGCTTTGAGGCAAAGGGAGCTGATGGAAGTATGACGCCATGAAATGCATGCTCAGCCTGTACGAAGCAGCTGCTTTCATGACTAAAGCAAACAAGTTTCGATTGCAGCCATTGATTTGCTCACATGAAAGATGAACCAATTTGCGCTAGTTTTGAGAACGTTTTCCTGGATCACTTCCTTGAGTGTTAAACTGCTGCTGTAACACGTTGGTTTAAAATCTGAGCCTAAAGATTTGTGCCTTCATCTGTAAGGATTGCTGTCAGTGGAACTTTGCTTTCTGTGGTTTATATTTGGCTATAACTGTATGGTGTTTGGGGGAGAGGCACTGAGTTGTGAGTATGATTCTGGCATATCATTCTCTGATATCCCCATTAATCTATTAGGTGTTGTCTTCTCTTGTATTTATATGGAAAAAGTGACAACTGGAAGCTCATGTAATTACCCTTAATGATGCCAAAGAAGTTGCCACGTCATCAAAAATTTGTCTGTACCTCAGCTAAGCTTGTATTACGATGGCATAAGAGTTACGATATACTGCAGTTATGACAATTGCATTGCTAACTCGGCTGATCTGAAGGCAGAGCTGCTCTCTGTTCTCGTGCCAGTTTCCTGTTCAGAGTGCAATTTTTTTCTGTTTCAAGTTAAATCAGGTTTTACATCACTGTTGAATTTGGAGGAAAAGATCAATATATGAAAGGGATGCAACAGAGAAAAAAGCAAACCACGGGATCAGAAAGTGAAGTCTGGAGTGCCCTGGTTGATGGCTCATGGGCAACATTTTGCCTGGGGAACTGTGCAGGTCGTGGGACGCTTGCCCTTACTATAGAGTAGTGAACTCAAAGCATGGTGCTGCCTCTTACTATTTGCTTGGTGCACTTGCCCATGGGCCACCAACATCAGAGAGTGCTGGCTTGGCCGAGTCAGCTGGTGGACATTTAAACGTTTCTTGGTCTCTCGAGCTAAAATACACTTTCTGCAATGACAGTCTGTGAAGCACAACATGAGGCTGATGCAGAACTGTTTGTATTATGCCCTGGGTTTAAGGTCTGGCCACTTCTCTCATCTGGCACATGCATGTATCGCAGATAGTTCTGCATCACGCTGTCTTTCGGGTGACAGGGATAAGCATTTTGCAATGTGATCTGTCAGTTGGAAACATTCTCTTCTAGTCGGATACAAACCTCCATCACTAGCTCAAGCCTGGGCTCTGCAGATGAAAACTCAATGGCTCAGGCTGATGACAACTTAAAGAATCTCCACTTGGAGCTCACAGAGACCTGTCTGGATATGATGGCTCGATATGTCTTTTCCAACTTCACTGCTGTGCCTAAGAGGTAGGGGCCAGTTTGGGACAATGGGAGAGATGGTTTTCATTGAAGTTTATATTTCACTTTGTTTGTGGAAAATCACCGTGACATATTGAATGTTCTGGCAGGCCCAGGCTCCAAAGCTGTTACTCGCAGATAAAATCTGACTTGGCTAAACATGAGGTTATATGAGATGGTTAAATGCTCCATTGGAGCCAACCAGCCTTTGCTGCAGCCTTGAGCTCTCCAGAAGAAGATGCCTTGAAGGCACACTGTCTGTGAGCAGTGCTTTGCTCCATCTCCTTGCTGGAGAATCAGTCTTTGCTGCAGACCTAAGTGTCCTGCCAGCTGGCTTCAAAGGGAGGGCATGGAATTTTCTTGCTAGCCCTTCCCAGAAAGAGACACAGAGCTCAGAGAAGGCTTGTTCCCTTCTGCTCTGTGATGTGTCCAGAACTGAACTGAACTCTTTTGTAAGGTGTGTCCTGTAGTACTACTATCAATTGATACTAAATCCCTTATCCTGGTGGATAACGTGTATGTGGAGCACCAGAGGATACACTGAAAATGCTGTATAAAGAAGGAAAGCAGGCAGCACCTCCCGCACAGTAACATGAAATGAGCCATCTGTGTAGGCTCTGTTCTCTGTTGTCTTCATTACCAGTGTGTTTCCAGGTCTCCTGTGGGTGAGTTTCTGTTGGCTGGAGGAAGGACGAAGACATGGCTGGTTGGTAACAAGCTGGTGACCATCACTACAAGTGTTGGAACGGGGACAAGGTCCCTGCTTGGCCTAGACTCTGGAGAGCTCCAAAGCAGCACAGAATCAAGGTAATTTTCACTCTCATTTCTAGATATTCCCACTTAACAAAATCTCTTAAAGTGCTGGTTTTCCTCTGACCAGAAGAGAAATACCTTGTTTGTCCAGCATGATTAATTCCTCTCTATCATTAATATCTTATTTTTCCACAGCTCAGATCCTGTTTTGCAAGTGAGACAAACAAAAGAAGCTCCAGCAAAACTGGAATCTCAAGCTGGGCAGCAGGTTTGCAGAAGCTCTCGCAACAGAGTCCGATCCATGTCTGGTAAATTCCTATCCTGGAGTGTTACTGCCATTTCTGGAGTCATAGGCTTCAGTGTCCAAGTGCCTACTGAAGAGAGCTGTGCCTAAACAAGTTTGAGAGTCTGGACCTGTCTGGTATTTAGTAGAGGGCAGGTAGCTCAGCTGTTGGGCACAGGAGTGGTGCTGCTCCTCCTGCTTCCCTCTCCTTGCAGGAAAGCTTTGGGGATGGGTTAAGTGGGGAGCGCTGGCAATGAGAATCACCTACATTTATGTAACCTCCTGGTTTAGAAGAAACATATAGGAGGTTAAGTTCTCTTGGGTTCCTATTGTGGTTTAAACGCAGCTGGCAACTAAGAACCAGTTTATACGCTGAGCACAATGTCCTGTGCTCTGCAATATCCCTGTGTCCAGTCAGGGTCAACTGTCCTGGCTGTGTCCCATCCTGGCTTCTTGTGCCCCATACTTTTCACTGTCAGAGCATGAGAAGGTAAAACATCCTTGGCTTTATGGTAAGCACTGCTCAGCAATAACTAAACCATCAGTGTGTTATCAACATTGCTCTCATCCTAAACCCAAAGCACAGCACTCTACCCGCTCCTAGGAGGAAAATTAACTCTATTGAGCCAAAACCAGGACAGTTCCCAGTTTTGTGCATGCAGCTCCTAGAATAGCTTAAAAGACTTACTACTAGTGAGTATCTTAGCGCCAACTCAGCATGGCTCTCCTTTCTGTCTCATGTCTATGTCACCAGGTGGTCATGCCTTACGTGTTGGTGCCTTAGACAGCTCGGCCTCTCATTTTCCCAGTGGTTTGGCTTCCCAAGGGACACAGGCTGCTCCTGCTCCTGCCTCTCGGTCAGAGAAGACTAATCCTGCTGCACAGACACCTCTGCAGAAGGAAAAAGCAAACCTGGCTGCTTATGTCCCACTGCTGACACAGGGCTGGGCAGAAATCCTGGTGCGCAGACCCACAGGTATCTTCACCTGAGTGTGGAGTGAGCTCCTTTGTCTTGCTAAGAAACCAAGGCCTGAAGGAAAAGCCATATTTAACCACAAATGGATCTCTTCACTGCTTCCTGCCTCTTGAAACTAATACAGCTGATACTTGATTCTTTGAAATCACTTCTTAGTGGTTTTAATCTACAAAAGACCTGTGAAAAGATTGAAGCGAAGACTTCAATTTGTATATTAAGTCCTGTTCCAGAAACAAAGCCACATAATATCAGCCCTACTTTGCATTTCCCATTTTCACAGGGAGTTGTCTGTATCAGC
This sequence comes from Forpus xanthops, assembly GCA_032466535.1. Classification (NCBI taxonomy): domain Eukaryota; kingdom Metazoa; phylum Chordata; class Aves; order Psittaciformes; family Psittacidae; genus Forpus; species Forpus xanthops. The sequence goes on along the minus strand of JASSUY010038226.1, from coordinate 21,941 downwards.
TGAAAATTGCCTCCTGATGGAATAACTGGCCTGGTATCATGAATTAGAATACCTGAGTGTTTTGGATGCCTTTTGGGAATCTGCTGTAGTAAGGAGGGTTTCTTGAAGGGCTTGTTGTGAAGTACAGAGCATTTACTGGAACCAGAGTATTAATGAAGCAGTTCTCCAACTGCAGGAGAGCTGAGAACTTGGTCTGGTTTGGTCATTACTTGTAAAATCCAATGCAATTTGTGCTTTCTTAGACGTGAGTTGTAAACTTCCTGGAGTTGGGAGTTAACACATTTCCCTCATTCTCTCTTGCAGGTAACACGAGCTGGCTGATGAGTCTGGAGAACCCGCTCAGTCCGTTTTCTTCAGATATCAACAATATGCCCCTGCAGGAGCTCTCAAATGCACTCATGGCTGCAGAGCGATTTAAAGAGCACCGAGAAACAGCTCTGTATAAATCCCTCTCTGTCCCCTCCTCCAGCCTTGCCACTGGCACAACCAAACCATCGCTTCTCCAGCGCTCCAACACAGGTGAGAGATGTCAGGCCAGTAATGTATCCAGCATAGCTGTCACTGCCCTCTTTAAAGTGTGTTGAAGCTACTGCAGGGCTTCAGAACAGTGAAGTTGATAGCATGAGGAATAACACAGCAGTGAGAAGGGGAATTGGTTCTTGTCCCTAGATTGTAGTGGAAAAATACCCGTCTTCCTTGCTTGTGATGTTCCATCAGAAAAGTAGCTCTCTTCCTAGAAGAGAGGACTAATGGAGCTTCTTTGGAGGAGTAATGTGTTTTATGCTATTTCACAAATGAAAATGAATAAAGTCATGGCCTTTTCCCCCCTCTTCCACATGTTTGGGGCTGATCTGGGCATCCCATGTGTGGGTGAATCTTCCCATGCAATGTTTCCATTTCCATTTGTCTTCAGTATTGGAGTTTGAGAGAGCACTGAGAGCTCTAGGTTCCTGGGAGAACCTACAGCATGAGACAGCAGAATGCAGGCGTGTTGCCTGTGGGTTTATTCACTTCTTTAAAGGACCATTTAGCCTTAGGTGCAGTTGAATCACTTGACCTTCTTTTGATGGTTTTAACACAGTGGCCAGGGCTGTATTTACTTTGGTGCTAGTTCACTTCCAAAAGAGCTGTTAATGCTGAGGTTAATGTTGAGCCATAGCTGTGATTTTTAAAGCTGGATGTAATCCCAGCTCAGAGCTGTTATCGGCATCTAGCACTGAGGCTCTTGGCACTGATAGCACTATCAAAACCAAGCAGTGGTAACAGCAGCAAGGCTTTTTAGGGGAGGTTCCATCAATGGTATGGATGGTTAGGAAATCTGGTAAAAATGCTGAATTTTGGGGTTGTTTTAACAGGGCAGGGTATGATTTTAGGATTTCAGAATGAGTAAACAAAAATTAGAATCAAAGTCAAATTAGTGTCTTAAAAAAACCCAACATTAAAATGCTTATCAGTGAACACTTATTTGTGAACACTGAATTTGTGGTATGTAGGTGATAACTGATGAGTTGAGAGAAGCTCCCACCTCAGTGCCACTCCTGTGGCAGCCTGAGAACATCATTTCAGCTGCATTCTGGTTATCAAAACCTCAACAGGAGACTTGCCAGGGCTGGCTGGTGATTGGGTGTCTGGAGGAAGCATTGCTCTCAGACTATCACATGCACATTCTTCTTCTTTAGACGTTAAAGCTATGGGAGTCGTATCTATGCTGTGGGTTCAAAAAGGATCCTTTGGAAGTGTGTAGCCAGGAAAAGCTCAGGCTGGTTCCCTGCGTGTGCTGGGGTATCACTGAGGAGTTTTCTGTTTCTAAAACTCCCTCAGATGCATTCTTCAAAGAGGGCAGCTCCAGTCAGCATTGTTTGAATGTGTTTATGCCTCTATCCATGTTGAGACTTTGTACCCTTTAAATATCCCTTCGGCATCTAGTGAGCTTATCCCAGCTTGTCCTTTCCTTTGTTTTTGTTTCTTCCTTTGTTTATTTTAAAGTGGGCTCTTGGTTACATTTTAAACTCTGTGCTTTTTAATTTTTTACTTTTATTTTTTCTTCATATAGTCTCTCCTTCCTTTTGATGTAGCTGCTCACTTGATTTCCCTTTGCAGTGGCCTCTTTCTCTTCCATGTACCAGTCCAGTTGTCAAGGGAAGTTGCACAGGAGCATATCCTGGGCAGGTATATTTATATATCTTTAAGGAAACAAAAAAACCCAGTTAAAAAGTACTGCCATAGAAGAACACCTCTGATTCATAGCAAATGTATCCCTCATCCTTCATCCTCCCCTTCCATGTCTCCTGTCTGTCCTCAGTCTCATTACTCTCAACAAATGGGATCTTGACTAGCATGAAGAAGTCCAAGCCAGATCCAACATTTGCAAGCACAGACAATTCCTTAAAGCAACTTTAGTTGTCGCTGGGGTGGGCTGGGAGTGGGAAATGAGCTGTCCAAATGTCACAGGAATTGAATTACTTATTTCGGCTTCACTTTACGATTGGCTTTTGTGTTCTGCTAAATGAAAGAGCTCCCACTTCTGAGAATAGCATAATGTGCTGCAGGACAAACTGCCCTGAAATGAAGTCCCATGCTACTCAGCCCACAGGAATCCATCAGCATTGGACACAGAAAAGACAAAAGGAGCTGAGATATATATATATATAAACATATACGATATAAATATAAAGTTTGATGTTACAACAGATGCTGGTTAAATGTTCTTTAAATGAAAAATAGCAATATATTTCAGGTGAAAACCTCCTAAATCCCTGCTTTTTGGAGGCTCTGTAGCAGCATAAAATCTTTCTCCACTTCAGGAAAATTGATTTTGTAATTAAATGAAGTGGAGATCAAATTGCAAACCCCACGAGCACAACACCTGCATTGCTTTGCTAATCTGCGGTGCTTTGTGAGTCTAATTAGAGGCTTGAAAGGACTTTCTGCCGCCTTTCGTTCACTGGAAAATTCTCTGTAGGGCAGCAGGGTATTGTTAACTGCTGGTTGTTGCCATAGACCCTTAAAGCAACACAAAGATGCTGCAGTAAAATATTTTCCTGTACTTTTCCTCTCTGCTCCTATTATTCTCTTCCCACCTAAAGACTAATTAGTGAGTGCTCACATTATTTCAAACCCCAGCAGTTTGGCAGTGCTGGAGGAGCTGGGGACACTTGGAAACACTGGGTATGTGCAGGTGTGTTCTGGCTTGGACAGCTAACCAGATCAGCACGCTGTTTGGGGGTTTCTTTTGTTGGTTTAGTTTGGTTTGTTTTCTTTAGAAGGTATGTGTGTGCAATGCTAACTCTTAATCGCTTCTTTGGAATAACTTTGGTCCTGCGAGCTGAAATCAACACAGGGAAAGCTGCTTTAGTGACCTTTGTTTTTTCCTATTATTATTTTATTCTTTTAATTTTGCTGGGTTTTCTTTATTTTTCTTTTTTTTTTTTTCGTGTGTGTGTGTGCAAATTTTGGTTTTAATTTTACTTTGGAAAACAAATCTTGGCCTTTCAGATTGGTCTTCCAGTCCCTTGTGTGCGTAATGGGAAGCCTCCTGTTCTCCAGCCTTTTCCTCAGGACAAAAAAGCAAGGCCAAGAGGAGCCTTTGTTCACTCATCCCTGTGGTCAGGGTCACTGCCTGGAGTAGAGACAAGGATAATTGTTGTGCTGACCTCCTCCACCATAGGCAGGGCTTCCAAGGAGCTTTCTTATCAGCGTGGTTTCATGAGCTGTTTGTCTGATCAGATGCCACATGCAGGTTTCCCTCAGTGCTGCAGTGCGTGTGTCACTCTTGCTCTCTTGTCCTTTCACGTGTCCTGGGCTGAATTGGTTTGCTTTTATTGAGACATACTAGGAAAACTGCCCAGCTGCAAGTTAATGGATCCGACTAAAGCCTTAAATCTCCTTCTAGGCCACTACATGGCACAGGAGCATTGCATTTCGATATAAGAAAACCTTTGTTTTTGCACACTTGCATAGAAGTGATGTCTTCATTGCCTTGATACTGATGAACTTTAATGCTAGTCTTGTACCTCCTCACATCTCTGTAGTTCCTGTCTGTCTTGATAACCAAGCATTGATGTACAAGGTCCCATTTCCTCATTCTGTCCCCTCCTTGTCCCATCAGTAACAATTGGAAGCAACAGCACTTATTTTGACCAAAGCAGATGCAGCCCTTTGCTGTGAGATGATCGGTTACTCCATACAAAAAGGGGAACCAGGAGCAAGTGTGACATGGCAAGAAATCAAAGACCCAGAGCACTCATTCAATGTGGCCTTCCATTGAAATCCCTTAGGGAAAAGGCTGGTACTTCAGAGGAGAAGATGGGGGCCTGCTGGTCTGTGCCTCTCCACAGACTTCAGTTCTCCTGCCTTGTCTCTCCATAGAGTCAGCGGTGGTGCTGGAGGAGGGGAGCCCCTCAGAAATGGAGCTGAAGGAAACAGAGTGCCCGGCTGAGTCACCAGAGAGTGAGGACATCGATACTTCATGTTCTGAACAAGTCCTGAGTGAAGAAAGGTTTGGTAAACCCCAGGAGTCTTACAGCAGGGTAAGGAGAAAGAGCTTATCCTGCTCTGTCCTGTATGCCAGCCCCGTCCTTAGCCACGTGGGAGAATTGCCTGTGCTCAGCTGGGTCCTTCTTGACACCCTCTGTGAGAAATCACTATTGATACCGAATGCACATGAGTTATGGTTGAGAGTTTGGGTAGCCTGTGAGGGACTGACTGCATGCAGAGCAGCAGCAGCAGAGACCTGGTTTATACAGGGCCCTCAACTGCAGTGCCTTCTACTTGACACCTTTCTCCCATTGGAAGTGTCAGGGGGTGCTTGAGCATTGGTGTTGAGTATCAGGAAAACTGTTTATCTTTGTTCTCCCTCTTGAAGTCCTCCTCAACCTCCAGCCAAGAAGAAAAATCTCTGAAGTCTGAAGAGCTGGTGGAGGGTGGAATTCCCATCGGGAGAGTCCTGCCCTCTGAGGACGGCCGCACGCTGGAGGAGCTTTCCTTCCAGCCATCCCAGCCGCTCAGCAAGTCCAGTTCTTCCCCTGAGCTGCAGACACTGCAGGAGGTCCTCAAAGATGCCAATGGCAGAGAAGTAACGAGGAGGCTGAGCACGGAAGTGAAATCAAAATCCCAATCTGGGAACCTGGAAGGAGAAGGGCTGGGCGGTTGGCTGGGCAAGGGGGAGGACACCAGAGGGACAGGGTCTGGTGGCTTGGATGGCACCAGTCCTGTCACCTCCCCTCCTCCATCTGGGCTCCGGCCCCGAGGATACACCATCTCTGACTCAGCCCCATCAAGGAGGGGAAAGAGGATCGAGAGAGATGCCTTCAAGAGCAGAACAGCAGCCTCCAATGCTGAGAAAGTACCTGGAATAAACCCAAGGTACGTGGGGAGGCTTATTTGAAGCTAGAAATGAACTCAGAGTTGGTGTGGCCATGGCTGGATTGGTTTGCAGTAGTCAGCTGGTTTGAGGGTATCTACAAACCAGTATCTGATTAAAAAGAAAGGTTAATTACCTGTTTTTCTCAGGAACTACTGCAGATACCTTGAAACCATTACCGCCAAATTAACCTTGTGACTTAGGAAAGAGGTCTCTTAAATGGGGAAAGAAATAGTTTCCTCATGTTCTTAAGCTATCCAAGTTTAGGGTCCAAATGGCATATGGCTTGACTGCAGGTAACCTGGGGTTAATTTTGCTGTGAACAGGATGAATTACTGGTTATGCAGTTCAAGAAATACCATGTGCAAAATACTAAGAAGAAGGAAAAGATGGGGTTATGTATAATAGCTGCTTTTTGGGCTTTGGTATTGGTAGTTGCCCTGAATTGCATTATGAGACAGTCTTCATCTTGGTGAGGGCTGGATAATGCAAACGTGGAATCATTTCTCTGCTAGTCTAGAAGCATTCCTACTCCTCTGCTCTCTGCAGTGGTTACCTTTTGAATGAATCTGTGCAGCTGGCACTGTTTGACATAACCCTTGTTTGTTCTGACAGGGGTCTATTACAAACTGCAGGTAGTCCAGGCACCTACAGTGTTTCTCGAAGATGAGTAATACTCCATTAGCACTTTAATTGCTCCCCTTTTCCTTCTGTTCATAACATTCTTACATACCACAGATCAAAATTGCCTTAATTCTTATGCTAACAGGACTTTTTCTCCCCCTCTCTCCCTTAGCTTTGTGTTTTTACAGTTGTACCACTCCCCGTTCTTTGGAGATGAAAACAACAAGCCCCTTTTGTTGCCAAATGAGGTAGGCAAGGATTTTCTCTTTATTCTTGTAGGTAATTTTTCTACCCTCATTACTTCTTTTGAACATAAATGATAGTCATGAACGTTGTTGGTTCCTACCAACAGGTAGGGGGTTATCTGTACCCCAGTGCTGGGGGCTCCTGCTTTATGGCTCTGGATTGAATTGGAGTCCCAGCCAGAAGGCAGGATGATTTGTGGGTATGGAGTGCAGGATGAAAACTGACCATGAGGTGATACTGGCAGAACATCACTAAACAAACCCATGAGCCCTTTGTATACCTGGGGATGGCCAAAAAGCTTTCTGTGGTCATCTGAGTCATAAACTTCCTGCAGAGGCAGAGCTGGAATGGGGCTCTCTCACTTAGGCTCAGGCGGTCAGGCAGGAGGGAGCCTGGGTGTGATGCTTTGTGCTAAAAACACTCCTCAGAGCAAGAGACAGGATCATTTTTCATGATCGTCTTCCACACCCGGAGCTTAACTGAAGATGGATGTAATTTGTCATGGCAAGTGCATCTAACCCCAGCAGTTTGCCAGATTAATCTCATCTGAAGTGTAAAACCAAACAAGCGTGGTGCCAGAGGACTGCTCTGTGCCTTGGACTGATGGTGCCCTGGCAAAAGAGGGTAGGGCAGCGTTGATTAAGGAAGACACTAGTGATGGTCAGGAATCTGTGCTTTGTGCTGTCATTGGAGGGGTTTTAGGGGAGAGCAGTGAGTGTGTGGAGACAAGTTCCTAATGATGTGACCTATGTTTGGATGACAGACATTTGAAAGATCAGTGCAGCTCCTGGATCAAATCCCTTCTTATGACACACACAAGATTGCAGTGCTCTACGTGGGAGAAGGGCAGGTGAGTTGTGTGCAGATGCCTCAATCCTTTAATGGTTCCATCTCAGCAGAAAGCCAGGCACCACTGCTTCAGCTGAGGTTTGTCCTGCTCCTGCAGTAGCCTTGCTTTTCCTTAGTTTTATGCACTTAGAATCAGTGCCTTCATGAAGCTCTTTTAGAAAGACAATAACCCAATCAGTCATGCTGGTTGAGTGCTTTTAATGTTCAACGTGGGACTCCTATGTTCTTCTCTCCTAGAGCAACAATGAAATTGCCATTCTATCAAATGAACACGGATCCTATCGCTATACAGAATTCCTGACAGGGTTAGGGAAGCTCATTGAGCTCAAGGACTGTCAGCCAGACAAAATTTACCTTGGTGGCCTGGACGTGTGTGGGGAGGATGGACAGTTCACCTACTGTTGGCACGATGACATTATGCAAGGTAAGGTGGCTCTGGAAGTTGGAAGTGGAATGATAGTCTGTGTCTTCTCATCTTAAAGCTGACCTACCTTTTACAAGCTGGTCCCTTTCCAGGGATGTAGTAAAGATAAGCTGAGGTTCTGATCTCCTCCCATTCTCTTTGGTATCTCTGCGAGCCATGTGTTAAGTTCTGGGAGGGGTGCATACCTGCCTTATCTAAGAAGGAAACCAATTACACCACTTGTAAACTAAGGCTGACACGGTTTGGGGTAGAGGGTTGCAGAATAAGCTGCTGTTGAGCTGCTCTGAAGGCTGTTATCTGAGGGGGTGTGTACCTGTGAAAACTGCAAATGGTTTCTCTGAAGAACAGTATTGAAAGCAGGAAGGTTGTCATGGTCACTGCTAATTGAACTGCAGCACAGGTGTCATCCAGGACCCAACAAGCTGTGATGAACTTCCCAAGTTATACCCTACACCTCTGGGCATCCACTCACCATGCTACTGTGGTCATGGAAAAGATACCCAGAAGCACTCCTGCAACCCCTGTTTTCCTATGATCAGATAGAAAGCTACCCCAGCTTGATGAAAACTCTTCTTCCAGTATATGTCAGACACATGCTGAAAGCCAGGCCCTTAATTCACTTGGAGCCTGTGCTAGAGGAGGCTGTACCTATAACCTTTCAAGAGCAGAGCTTTCAGAGGCTGCCTTTTCCCTGGCCACTGTGGTCTGTGCTCCAGGCACCACTGGAGCAATCCAATGGGACAGGATCCAGGTATCATAAATGGGGACAAAGCAACCGAGGGAGCACAGCTTCTGTTGTTAATTATTGTGGTGTGGTACTACTTTGTCTTCCAGACGAGTGCTGCATGTTGACCATTGCTGCCTGCAGCACTGCTTGCCAGGCCAGCCTAAGGATGTTTCTGTTCCCTCTTCAGCCATTTTCCACATTGCTACTCTGATGCCCACAAAGGATTTGGATAAATACCGCTGTGACAAGAAAAGGCACCTTGGGAATGATTTTGTTTCCATCGTTTACAATGATTCTGGAGAAGACTTTAAACTGGGAACAATAAAGGTACCACATTTTACTTGTTGATGTGTTGTAAAGCAGGCACGCGGCTGCTTGTGAAACCTTCATCCCATGTGTTACCTTAACAAGTAGTGCTGATCAGGGATGAAGGTTATTTGCCTTGGTGGGTTCCCATGTGTGTTCGTGGCACTCACAGGAATCATTGTGGCTGCCAGTGAAGTGTATGTGATTGTTCTATTGGTTTCTCCTCAGGGTCAGTTCAATTTTGTGCACGTTATCATCACACCACTGGACTATGACTGTAACCTGGTGACGCTGCAGTGTCGGAAAGGTAGGAATCCATCCAGCCTTTGTTCTCAGCCTTTCCTGTATTGTTGGGGCAGTAACTGCCTTTGCTTTGCAGTGGGTTTGTGTTTCACAAGTTAAAACTTCCAGGAGAAACCAGTCTGTCTGGATATGTCCTGTTCATGTTATCTTCCCACTGTACCACTTCAGCTTTAAGCTGAAGGCAAAGTGCCAAGCAGAGTAGAGCAGGTCCCTTCAACCACTGCTTGGGAATACCGGAGGAGGTATGAGGTCAACGTCCCTGTGGCTTTGGCCTCTGCTGCCCTTCCCAGAACTGCAGGACCACATGGATATATGGAAACAGCTCATGACTTCATGGTAGTCAGTGCTGGTGCATTGATCTGCAGGGGCATCTGCTTTTCTCTTACCAAAACAGTTGGAACTGTGGAGCTCAATGGGGATTCTGTGATGCAATCCCTCAGGTTTATATTGTCTGTTTAGTTACTGACAACCTTTGCCTTGTTCTGAGCTTCCTGACAAGTTGTTTTCTCTTATCCTTTTAAAACAAAGACATGGAAGGTCTCGTAGACACGAGTGTTGCCAAGATCATCTCCGATAAGAACCTGCCATTCGTGGCCCGTCAGATGGCCTTGCATGCCAATGTGAGTACCCTGAACTCCCTGAGCCCTTCTGACTTTCAGCTGCTGTCTTGGTCCATCACCAGCTTCCCAGGGAATGCGTAGGGCTGAAGCAAATGAGTGAGTTTTCTGCTTCAGTTACTGCTGTCAACCTTTAGGTCGGAGTTGGCACATAAGCAGCTCGAGCGGTGTTTCAGCTGCTGTCAAACTGTACTGAAACACTCCTTATTTTATTGTGGTGATGTTAATGTGCGTCTTCTCTTTCCCCGTTTCTCCCTTCCCTTCCCAGATGGCTTCCCAGGTTCATCACAGTCGATCCAACCCCACTGACACCTACCCATCCAAATGGATTGCAAGGCTCCGTCATATCAAGAGGCTGAGGCACCGGGTAAGTTCTCTGTTCTCACTGGTTACAACTGGGCTCTAGAGTCTTAGTACAACTAAGGCACATAAAACCAGCTCAAAACTTGAGCAGGAGGAGGAGAATGTGGACAAAGGTTAGACTCCAGCTCTTGTGTAGGTGTAGGTTTGGGGTGGTGAGCTTTCAGCTTCCCTGCTAGCAAGGGGTTTGAGAACCCTAATACCTGGACACAGTGCTCTGCACCATCCTAGGGATGGAAGGACATATGGAGGGTGCAGGAGTTTCAAAGAGAACAGAGCCCATCTTCTCCTTTGACTTCCAGCTACGTGAGGAAACGCAGTACCAGACCCCTGGCCTGCCCCTACAGATGCATCCATCTGCTCCCACCAAGCCCCCTCCCCAGATCGCACAGGACCCTCCAGCCACCTACGAGACCGGGCAGAGGAAGCGGCTCATCTCCTCGGTGGATGACTTCACAGAGTTCGTGTAGATCCCAATGGGATCTGTTCTGGGATGGACGAAGCAGGAAGAGTTTTACCTGGACATGAAGGAGCGGGGTTTGGCCGACGCAGCGTGGCTGTGCTGCTTGCATGTGGACTCGGCCTTAAACCCCACAGGAAGATGTTGTAGCCCCAGCAGATGCTCCAGGGAAGGACCAACTCCTCATGTTCTGGTTTGAATTGGTTTGAGCTATTTCGAGGCTTCCATCCCTGATGGGAACTTTGGTGCAGAACCGTTCTTTGGGCTCCCTCCACACCAGTGGCTGTGGGAAGCAGGCAAGTATATTCTGCAGTTCATCCCATAGGGAAAGGTGCAGAAATGGTGGGACTTTTGATGACTTTATAGGGAATGAAATGTGAAGGACTGAAAATCCAGTCACTATTTTAGCACACCCCAGAATCCCAGCTCCATCCCAGACCTCGCTGCCTCTCAGCACTTGAACTCTTCAGGCTCAGACTTGCTCTGCTGCCAGCTTTGGTAAGAGTTGTTTGGGTTCTCATGCTGCTTTAATCCCAAAGGATTTGTCTCCATTTTGAGAGATGCACAACAAACCCTCCCTCCTTCACCAGGAATGGCTTTGCCACCAAGAGTAGCATAAAGCAGGGAGGTGGATGCCACTTGCCAGAGCAGAACAGCAGAGCACTGGGCCATGGATTACTGGTGATGCACAGGCTGACTGGGAATTACCTGTTATGAAGGGGCTGTATTGGGAATTACTTGTGATAAAGGGGCTGACTGGCTTCTAGGTTCAGCTGCAGGACTTCCACTGCAGCAGTACTGGGGATGACTCCTGTCCTTCTCTGTGTACCTGGTTAATCCCTTCTTGAATGACTGTTAACATGTCTTGGGGCATCATCTCTGAGTTTTGCCTCTTGCACTAACACACAGTGACAGTCTCTCCTCCCCAGCCCTCAGCTACTGAAGCAGGTCACAAGTGGTTCTTTTTAGCACACATGTAAAGGAGGAATGGGATTATGTAGCTCATCTTGTGGTAAGATGGTCATCAGACACTACATTACCAAGCGGAGGAACCGTGTAAGGTGGACTATACTGTGAGTACTTCATCTCCTGGGTTATGACTATGCTCTTTGGTAGCAACCAACAGCAGCGCCCTTGTGATGGAGATGATGAAGACAAGTGCAATCTGCACATGGAACTGTGAAGTGACAGGCGAGGGGGACAAAGTGATGCTATGAGCTTGTGCAGGGCTGTTTGGGAACTCTAAGTGTATGTTGTGTTTTGAGTGTTTCTGAGTCATAAAGGAAATAAAATATTCAGCTGGTCAGTGGGTTCTTGCTGGCCTGGGAAGAGTCAAACTGTGCTTCATAGTAATGGACATTCCTTCCTCCTTCCAGCATTCCTATCCGTATCGTAATCACTGTGACACACTGCCTCTGTTCCTCTCCTGGGGACAGTCCCTCTGGCTCAGCTTCAGGTAACCTCTTGCAGCTTGGGGAGCCACACGAAAGCAACCTGGAGAGGGGCTTTGGACAAGGGGTGTAGGGACAGGACAAGGGGAATGGCTTTACCCTGCCTTTGCTGAGCTCTCTGTGGTCGTGGTGAAGGGGCTGGCCAGAACAGACACACCAGAGCCAGGCTGTAGCAGTCATCTTTTATTTGACCTTGTCATTTTGTAAGAAACATCCCCACAAAATACACTTGTTCTGGTTGCAGTGAAAAGCTGACCCCACACTAACACTTGGCATAATGGTCACCATCCCTTGTTCTTTAAAGAAAGCACTTATCTACGTCCCTCCCTCTCCCTTTTAAACTAATGAATGGGGATTTATTTAAGCAGCTTGATACTGGTGCATCTTTGTGAGAATTAAGACAATAAATAAGAGACCATCTCATGGTGACTACAAACACAGACATATACATTCAGGAGTACTGCTTGGCCAAGGCTGCGTGGGGGGCTAAGGCCAGGACGAGGAGCTTTGCCTGCAGCCAAGTGCATGTGAACACGGTACCTTAGCTGGGGGATGAGAACTGGGGTTGCCCAAAAGCTGTCAGTGGTGGCCCTCAGGGAGGAGGCATTTGGCTTTGCAAGAACTGACCCTGGGTCCCAGAGCTGCTCTTTCAAGTGAAGGGAAGCAGTAGGGCAGTTGTCTGATCCCGTTTCTGCTCCTCTTTGTTTAGAAGAAGCACTTGGTAAGTCACATCACACACATCGAGTCACACGCACATAGAACAAGCTGGGGGAGAAACAGGCACTTGGGAACAGAATTCCTGACTCTGCATCCCTGTTTCATCCTTTAGCTTTGTGCTGCTGGTCCGAGCAGCTGGGGCCCTGCACCCGCTGCCTCTTGCCTGTCTCCTTCCCACTCCTTGCTCCCATCAACAACCTCTTTTCTATGAGCACACTCGAGCCCCAGGGGCTGAGAACTGAACTGTTTGGCTTCCCAAGACCTGCTTGGTTCATTTTACTCACGGAACATTCCCACATTGCCCTCAGGGGTGGCAGGATCGATGCGTGTTGTTCTGCTGCAGCAGGAGAGGGATGCAGTGGGTACAGCAAGGACCAGAGCTGGAGGTTAAAGTGGCTCTTCTAGTGCAGTTGTAGATCTCCCACCTAAGAGCCCATAGGAGAGTGAAGAGCTAGTGGGCACCAGCAGCTCATTACCTACAGCCCCTCTCCTTTGGCCAGAATTCCTGCATGCATATGCAGCAATGATGGAAATGAGCAACTTCATGAACAGCAACTACCCACAAAACCAAAAGCAACTAAATGTCCTCCAGCATCTTCCTGTTGGATGCACAGGCAACAAGTCCCAAACCTTGGCTTTACGGATAGAACAGAATTCCCATGTTTCACCCAGGGCCTTCCCCTGTCTCACCAAATAGCCTTTTGCTTTACATTCATCCTCCAGCACCCCAAGGGGCTGGATGTGACTGCAGATACATGCCCAGTGCCACTACCAAAGCTGCAGAGCCACATCGGGGTGCCTGGGCACATCCCACTGCTGCTCCTTTTACTGCCTCAGGGGGTTTTGGACATGGCTTGCAGGCACTTGCATCAGCACTTGTGGCCAGAGAGTGGTGGGCTCTCAATCAGGGTTGAGCCTGGTGGCCGGGCAGCCTGGGTAAGTGAAAGGAACCCAAAAGAAGGAAGCAAACAGTGCTAAATCCTGGCTTCAAACCAGTTTTAGCCACCAGGAGAACTGTGGAGCGGATGGAGCTGCTGCTCAGTACCCACAGCTCCCTGAGCTGTGCTGGGCCCTGTCCCTGGGCTCATCCTGGCTCTGTGGTCCTCATGCCTGGTTCTACCTGTGCCAAGCACCCACTGCCACCTCCCTGGAGTCCTCCATCTCCTGCTGCTGAACCACAGGCACTTCCCTGTCATCTCCTCCCCATTACCAGATGTGGTTACTGATACTGTCCTCTGCACTCCCCTCTGTGCAACCTGCTCTTGCAACAACCTCTATGGTGAACAAGCACCATCCCACTTCACGTGATCCTCAAGCTACTCCACACTGCTCCTGCCCACATCCTTCTGCAACCTTTCCAACTGTCCGTCCTTCTATCAGCTGAGTTTTCCAAAGGTAACTTCCCTACCCCTGTCCCAACGAGCACCCGTGTCCTCCTGCATCGGTCCATAAAGGACGTGGGGCCACATGGAGAGCTGCAATGAAAGCTTTAAAAGTACCTATCACAGCATGGCAGAAGTGCCTGGTGCTGGATGGGGAGACTCCAGAGGTGAGGTAATGAGCAACGGAAGTGGCTGAGCAAAGCCTCTCTCTGCCTGGAACGACCTCCTGCATCCAGGACCACCAGCATCACAAACAAGACACAGTCCGACCCAAGGCACATTCCCTGCTCTTGCCCTTCAACCCTCCCTCATTCCCAAAGCAGGGAGCAGGCTCTGGGACCACCCTGACATCCCCTCCCCTGCCACCAGCCCAAAGGCAGCCCCGATGGGGAGGAGGATGAGCACACGCACCCCACGCACACCTTATATACACGGGACATTCCCAGGAAGAAGCACTTAATACATCCTTTAAATAACTCTGGCAATAGGATCTGTCTCCTATCTACATGTTTCAAACGGGACCGATGCTATGAAAATATAGCAAACATACAAAAATATACACATTTGGACACAACAAAACCAACCCATATAAATTACTTACAATAGACACAAGGTGAGACAGTGAAGGGAACGCAGCTCCGAGGAGGCCTCAGCACCCCGATGCTGTGAGCAGGGGCTGCCCCACAGCACAGCCCCACGGCACAGCCCAGCTGTAACCCAGCGCCCTGGGGAGCCATGGGACCCCCAACCAAAGCTCCTTTAGGGCTTTGCCTGCCTCCGCCATGCTTTGTGCTTGTGTTGGAGGGCCCGGCCCCACGGGGGCTGCGTTCCCTTCCTCTGTCTCACTATAGGATTTAAACGACCAAAAATACTGCTTTTGTGCTCTGTGAGCCCGCCCGGGGAGCTGCGAGTGTTGGAGCCGAGGAAAGCCTTGTTTAAAGTGCTGGGCAGTACAAAGAACACATAAACCAAGTAAGAGATACGGGTACTTAGGGCAATACATTCCTTGGGGTTGGAAGAGCCAAGCGGGGAGCACAGCGAAGCCAGCACCATGGCAACCCCATCCCCAGAGCAGCGCCTGGGGCTGAGCTGCTGCTCCTGATCCCTGCGGAGCCCGGTTGGGAAGCGATGTCACCTCTTTAAATAGCAATACAAAGAACCAATCTCGGGTGGGTAGAAAGGAGCCAACACCGGACAGGAAGCGGGCTGGGGGCAGATACCGTTGCTCTATCGCTATTTATGCGTAAGAAGAAAGAGGATGGGTTAAATATGTTCCCGAAAGCCGCAGCTTTCCTCCACAGTGTGTCTGGTCACAAACATCCAAGACTCAGTTCAAACCTTCAGGGCCTGGGGCTCCCCTTCTCCATCCGGCACAGCCAGCGGGGAAGGGAAGGGAGCTCTGCAGCGGTCACCCTGTTCCAGCCCTTAGGACAGCCACCACACATGGTACCGCTTGCAGATGGGGCCATCGAACAGACACCATGTTAATACTGCCCTTCCCTGACCGGGACTCCTGCTCTCCATGCCCCCTGTGCACAGCCCTCCCCTGGTCAGTGCACGGCTGGGGACAGCCAGGTCCATGGGAGGGGATGGCCGTGCAGCCCTGCTGCAGGCAGCAGCCCCGTGCACCCGGCAGGCCCAGCCGCCGAGGCTGGAGCATCATCAGCTCCCGAGGTCCCGGGGCTGCAGGGCAGGCACAGCCCACCCTTGGCAAACCCTTCCCGTGCGCTCCCATTGCGCTTCCCACTCCCCACCCGTTACTTGACAGTGGGGTGCACCCTGTTCTTGGCCCGGAGGGGCCGCTTCTTCTTCACCACCGGAGCTCCCCCGGGGTGGGGTTTGCCTGGGGGCAGCCCAGAAGCTGCACTGATTCCTCTGCTGGCGCGCAGGAGGCGGCTGGGCAGCGAGCCCCTGCTGCCCGGGGGGGTGGCAGCAGAGCAGGGGGACAAGGGAGCATCCCGCAGGAGCTGCAGGTCCGTGTCGGAGGAGAGCTCGGGTGAGGGCCCCCGCTCTGTGCTGCCCGCTCGGTACCTGCTCAGGGCATCCTCCGAGGGCTGCGGGCTCCTCCGGCGGCAGCGGGAGCCCTGGAGCTGATGCTCCATGCGGTACAGGTCCTCCGTCACCTGGTTGATGCGGTCGAACTGGGCCAGCAGCATCTCGAAGAGGGAAAGGAGGCGCTGGATGTCGGCGTCCACCTCCAGGCTGTCCCGGCTGCTCAGCACCAGGCTCAGCCCGTCGAGTTGGCTGGAGGAGGTGGAGGCTCTGGAGCTGTCGGAGGCAGCGCTGGGAGTGGGGCCTCGGAAGGACTTGGAGTCACTGGAGTCTCGGGATGGCAGCGGCTCCATCCCTTCGAACCTCACCTTGTGCCGGAACTGGAAGAGGATGAGGGAGCATTAACGTCAGGAGCAGCAGTGGGAATGCTGTGCTACTACATCCTGCTCCAAGCAGCTCCAGGGCTGCTCCCACCCACTCCTGGGGGGTCAGACAGCACATGGAGCTGTGAGACCCCAGATGACAGCACATGGAGCTGTGGGACTGAACGGGCAGCAATGCCCCTACACCACCCCATCACTAACCCAGCTCCAGGGGTTTCAGCCACGTCAGCACTCAGCTGCCAAAGGAACCTGGCTGGGGATGCAGTGGGGACGAGCCAGAGGTAAAGGATGGCGGATGCTGCCTCCTGCCTGCTCCCAGGTCCCTTCTGTCCTCACCTCCTTGGCTTTGCTGAAGCCCATCCACATCTTGAGCCTGCGCATGAAGAGCTCCACCATCTCGTAGTCCTGGGGCTCGAAGGCAGGGCGGTACAGCTCGAAGTGCATCTCCCGGTAGCTGTAGATGAGCACTGCGGTGAAGAGCCGCAGCAGGATCCACACCTCCAGCAGGATGTAGCTGGTGCAGAACAGGTAGCAGAGCCCCGAGGACTCGGGCAGGCATGGCCGGAGGCTCACGCTGCCCCGCAGCATGGCCAACAGCAGCAGGAGGCTGCTGCCAACACTGCGGAAGGACTCCGAGGAGGAGGAGAAAAGCTGCAAAGGAGACATTGAGGGTGCAATGAGAGGGGATTGGGGGCAAAATGCTCCCCTGACCCCCATACTCATGAGTCAAGGGTGACCCACGCATCGGCTGCGATAGGGACAGGCCACAGACACAGCCCCTGGCCAAAGCCGCCCCACTGGGCATGGAGGAGCCATGGGCTCGCTGAGGACCGAGGGCAGCCCGACCCGGGGCAGCCCTTGCTGACAGCCAGCCCTGTGCAGGTCAGGAGGGGGCAGAACTCACCAGGAAGCCGAGCTGAGCATAGGCCAGGATGAGGATGGTGAAGGCCAAACCCGCAGCACTCAGCTCCTTCGCAGACTTCCAAAGGGTCTTCCCAAAGACGGACCACTGCCGGACGAAGCGCAGCTGCTGGGCAGCCTAGGACCAGGGCAGGGATGCAGTTAGATGGGCTCCCTGCAGAATCACCCCATCAGCCACATTAGGCTGAACTACCCAAGAGAACTGAGGGCAATCCAAAGTGCTACAGCAGAGATGCATGTGGCATCAATGCCCACCGCCTCTGCCCTGCAGCAGGGTCTGGAGGTGGCAGCAGCCCCATTGCCTGGCATAGCAGGACCAGGGGCTTGCATCTGGCTCTGCTTCAGGACCCTTTGCTGCCCCTGCACAAACTGGCATGGGAGGACCAAGCACGTGCTGCTCCGTACCTGCACAGTGAGGAGGAAGAGGAGGGAAGCAGCCAAGGTGCTGAAGACAGTGTTGAGAAAGGCCACTTGGTAGAAGTTGGTGAAACCCTTGCGGTTGTTGAGGTACTTGAGCCACTGCTGGTCAGCGAGGGTGGCCTGGCTGAGGTGCACCACCACGGTGCACGTGGTGAGCAGGATGAAGACCCACTGGCCATAGTTGCCCCACAGGGTGAAGTATGCTCTGCCTTCCTTCTTGATGGACAGAGACTCGGACACCACGAAGTACACCACGAACATCATGAGGAAGACCTGGGGGAGGAACATGGAGGTTAGCAGGGAAGGAGAGGGCAATGCTTCACTGCTGTGCTGCACAGGCAGCAAAAGGCCCATGCACAAGGCTGAGCTCTGCCAGCCCAGAGCTGGAGCTCACCACCCAGTGCCCTGCTCCCCAAACCATGCCCACTGCTCAGGGACAGCACCCATGGGAAGAGGGCTCTGCCCACACTGGACCCTGACCCAGGTAAGGTCCCTGTGCACATGGCTCTGATGTCCCCACTGAGGACAACAGTAACAAAGGCCTTAAGTTCCTCAGCGATAGACATGAGTTGAGTGCAGCAACAGAGGCTGCCAGAGGGGAGGAATCTCCTTCCCCGCAGTGGTGCTGTGGTGTTCCCTGCGTGCTCCCCAGGAGGGGTGACAGGCACAAGTGGCCTCAGGCAGGGGAGCTTCAGCCCACAGTGACCAACGCTGCCCTTCCAGGCCATGGGTCCCCTCTGTGCATTGACCGAGGCAAGCAGAGCTGGGGCGATGTCACCCACTGACCATCATGAGGAGCTGCAGTGTGACACCGGCGCTGAGCCGCAGCAGCGGGAAGGGGCTGATGGTGACAGCAGCCATGGCCTGGCCGGCCCCCAGGAACTCGAGGCGCAGGGTGATGGCCACGTGCAGGTCCACGCTGGGGTTGTACTGCAGCACCTCCACAAACACCGCCCGGCTCCTATGGGAGACGAGAGCAGCTCAGGGCTAACACACAGCTTTGGTGATGCTGTTTGGTGGTCACGGATGCCCCGGGCACCCTGGTGACCATAGAACATCCCTTGGCCCCGCTGCACTCACATGTTGTCGATCCAAGTGTGCTGCTGCAGGAAGTTCAGCTGAGCTCTGCTTTCCTCCAGTGAGGCCCCCAGCTCCTGGACGTACCCACTGCTGTCGTAGAAAGAGATGTAACCCCAGTACCAGACCCTGCAGGGAGAGAGGAGCCATGGGGTGATGGCTGAAGGACAGAGCAGCCACTGCTGTGGGCCAGGAGCAAGAGATGCAGACCCTGCACATCCAAGGCTGGCAGCTGCCTCATTCCTCAAGACAACATACAGCAGTCCATTGATCCATCCCCGTGTTCCCAACCTCAGGACAGCCCCATGCCCTTTGGTGCCCCAAACTTCAATGAAGGCACATCCAGGAATGAATCAAAGCAGAAACCAACAGTGTCTTAATGTCCAGTAAAGGTCACTCTCCTATAACCCATGTTAACAGAAAGCTGGTGCCGTGCTGTGGGCCCTATGGGGAGCTGGGTTACTTTGTTCAGCAGCTTCACTCTGCCCTTGAAGAGGGAGAGCTGAACCCTCTGCCCATGCCCCTGGGACCAGCACTGTGCTGCAGTTCAGACCCACTGCAGCACTGCATCATTGCCCACGTGGATGTGCTCAGGGCAGCCTCTGGCATTCCGGTGTTTCAATGCTCAGGAGCTGCAGTTGATGTCACTGCTGGGAACCACCCTGGGCCCTGAATCAACCATGAAGATGCCTTTGGCGGCTGGAGCAGAGGTGCAGGGGCAGCTCCTTACCCGGGCAGGTCGGGTGGTGAGTAGGACCACGTCACGTTCAGGGCTGCCCTTTCCCAGCCAGCTCCATAGTCAGCGGTAGCGAAGCTGTGAGGGTCGGTGCAGCTCCTCCCGGGAGCTGTGCCCATGCCATGGAGGATGTCCTGGGCGCTGCGCTGGCACTCGGCTGCAATGACACCGACAGTCACAGGTGGCCTGAAGCAGGCAGACTGTGCTGGGGCACACGGCTGAGCTGTCACACTTGGCATCTCCTTTCCTCCCAGAGCCCCTCCACATCCTCAGCCACACGTTCAGAAACCAACGCAAACCCCATGGATTGCCCCACTGCAGGAGCAGAGCTAGGGACACACCAATACCCCTGCTGCAAAGACAAACCTGCCTCTGGAAGCTCTGCCTTGCTTCACTCAGCCCCACACTTAGCCGTTTCCTCCCTCTGGGAACGTCACCACCACCCCATGACCATAGAACCCTGAGCCCACCAACCCCATCCCCACCGACCTTCCTGCAGGCGGAGCTGGCGCAGCCGTGCTGCCCCCAGTGTGGTGCTGTGGCTCTCCTGACCCGAGCGGTTGTTGTAGAGGTAGGGGAGGAAGACCTGGGACATCCACATCCAGAACTGATCCGACCTGCAAAGGGAAAAGGCACCGGAGCTCCTGGGCAGCTCTGCGGGGGTCTCTGCATGTCTCACCCATGACCAGCAGGGTTCCATATGGGCTTCTGGAGGGCCACCAACGCTGCTCTCCTGGCTAGCAGGCAGAGGCAGCATTCCCATCCATCCCATGATGGGCTGGATCCACGGCACCTCAGTGAGGATCAGACCAGTGGGTCTGCGGCAGCACAGTGAGACAGTGATGATATTTAGGACCAGATTCCACTTCCACCCCAGAGCTTCACCAATTCACGTTGTGTGAATCAGAGTTTCTGTGACTGCACGTGGCACACACAGGCCATGGCTATTCACCCAGAGTCAAGGGACATGGCTACAGAGACACTGTTAATCCCAGGCCCTGGTGGGGCTGGCAGCAGCGTGGCCACTCCGCTGGGAAAAGCTGATCTAGTTAAACCATATGTACAGAGATAGGAAGGGAAGGCCTCTGCCTTTATCTAAGGTGTTATTTTTGGACTTGGGATGTGCTTCTGGGCAAACCCCGCAGTTGTAAATTCCGGAGACAGAGCAAACGTGTGTCCTTCAGAGCAGATACAGATGAACTGTAACTCACCCAGGAAACAAAGACCATTCAGGTATTAAAGCTCAGGTCCCTCTGCTCTCCAGGGGAGAAGCAGAATAGCAGGGAGCTGCTCATTGCCATGCAGCTGCAGAACCCCTGCCTGGTGTGGGGTGGAAGGGACCTCAAAGCTCCTCCAGCTCCAACCCCTGCCATGGCAGGGACACCTTCCATAGAGCACATTGCTCCAAGCCCTGTGTCCAACCTGGCCTTGAGCACTGCAGGGATGGGGCAGCCACAGCTTCTCTGGGCACCCTGGAACAGCGCTCAGCACCCTCACAGAGCACAGGTTCTGCCTAAGAGCTCATCTCAGTGTCCCCTCTGTCAGGTTGAAGCCATTCCCCTTGGCCTGTCCCTACAGGCCCTTCTGATAAAAAGCAACCTCAACCCCCATCCCCAGGGCACCCCATTACCTCTTGATGAGAAGGAATTCGTTGCTGCCCAACTGCTGCTTGATGGAGCTCTGCAGAAGGAAGGCTCTGCTGTTGCGGGTGGCATCTCCATAGTTGGTGAGCAGGATCACCAGCAGGAACATCATGTAGATGAGGAAGTTCTGGCAAGCAGAGAGCAGAAAGAGATTGCACCCAAGCACATGGGGGTCGGTTCCCAATCCTGCAGCAAATCAGTGCTCTCCACTGCCTGCCATGCAGCAGGATCAGCACCCAGAGCATGCTTGTTCCTCCATACAGACAGCAGCTTAAAACAAACCCCAGAGCACAGGCTCCTAACACTATTTGCTCAAAGCAGCCAGAGAGCACCACATTTCAGCTACATGCACTGCCTGCACAACCTCCCTGTACAAGCTCCTATACACCAACAGCTCTGTTTGTACACCCATGGGGGCTTCCACCCTTTAAAGGGAAATCACTCAGTTAAAATTAACTCCACTAAAGCAGCTGTGAACTCCGAGCACAAGTGTGGGCAATCAGTGCTGGATGAGCCACAAGGAAACTTCTGCTCCTGGATAAGCAGCTGTGTGCTTCCCAAGATACAACCAATGAGTTTCCTTGTGCCAGGTCCTAACCTCAGACACCTGTGTTAGAGTCTAACACAGCAGCTCCCAATGAACCCCCTCAGGGCTCTGCTTTCCAGCCCCTTCAGAGCTGCACAGAAGGGGAATGTCACTGCCGGTCCTTTACAGGTGGGGAAACTGAGGCAGGAAGTGGAGACAGGCACCTGCTTCAGAAGATCACAGCTGGATTGGGAGGACCCGCAGGAGGATGTGGCTCAGCTCATGGAGGCAGAACTCTGCCCCTGCCCACAGGCATCATCAATCCGACTGATTTGTGCTGGAAGGGACCTTAAAGCTCCTCCAGCTCCAACCCCTGCCATGGCAGGGACACCTTCCATAGAGCACATTGCTCCAA
>JASSUY010038225.1:0-27489 GCA_032466535.1 Forpus xanthops | reverse complement strand
CCCCCCCCCCCCCCCCCTTTTTCTGTACTGTGTGGCTTGCCTCATTTCTCCCTCCCCCTGCCAAACACCTTGAAGTCATCTGTCATTGTCATGCTTGTGAGGCCTCTTGATCACCTCTTGAATTCTTCAGTACATTTCTCTTCAGATACACCGCTGTAATCACAACATCTAGAAAGTGTTCAGGGTTTTAAGTATGAGAGGAAGAAGTACTCAAATTTCTTTAGATGTTCAAGATTTATATGCAGTTTAGTTTTAAGAGCTGATGGTGACATTAAGGTATGCATTCAGTATTCAGGTGAATTTGGAGCAGTGTGTCTTTCTCATTCTGTGAAATAACTGTGAAGCTTTGCTAGGCAGAACAAAATCATTTACTTTCTAAGCTGGAGAACAAACAAAGCCCCTTCTGTTCCCCAGATTGCTGTTCTGTGTGTAAGTTATACAGTAGAAATTTATTCTGATTGGGGAATAATAATTTTTCTTTGTTGAAACAGGATCTATTTCAGCATCGGATCTTGAATCTGAAACATCAGATCTGAAACCTCATGTAGAGGCCTTGTTTGCAGCTGTCATGTTCTCCACTACCAATTTCTGATGCAACTCCCCAGTGCTTGGGCTTAAGCTTGGCTCACTCAGTTCGGCATGTAGGTCTCCTTTAGAAGTTTAGAGATTAGAGAAATTGTGAAGATAAAATTTAAATTTCTTGGAAGTGTTTTGAATTTGAAAGGGGTGTGTCTGTCTTCTGAATCACTGGAGGATTTGGTGAAGTGTTCGGGCCTGGGAAAGGGGTTTCTTTAGTCATATCTTGGATTTTAAATTTACTGAAAAGGGTGTTAGCCAAATATTCTGGTTATTGGAATGAGAAAGCTATCGTAGTTGTGTGTTTGGTTTTTTTGGTTTTTTTTTTTTTTTTTTGTCTTGTTTTTTAGGGGTATTTTCATGTTCATTAAGTTAGGAAGCCCACTGTTCATTGTACCTTGTATGACTTAAAAGTGCTGGTGTCAAAACCATTAACATAGTGGTGTTAAATGTGCTTCACCTATCTGCATAACCAGATAAATGTGTTTTCTTGAGGTTTTATTTTTAGAGGTATTTGTATGAAGGGGGGAGAATGCTCATGGAAGGGGCAGTGACTGATGTTCTTGCCCTCCCCTCCTCCTGCCCCTTCCCTTCACTTACAGTACCTTTGGTGTTAACCATATTGATGGTGTCTGTTAGCAGTAGTTTGTAAATATTTTGCCTGATGTGCAGTGACAGCCCTTAAATCAAAGGGGGGAGAGGCAGAATACATTGAACATAATCTATGACTGACTACTAATGTGAGTTACCATCTGGAAAGCTGATGCAAAGCAGCTGTGGATTTTGGCATCAGGCAAGGTTGTTGCCTTAGTGCTGAAACAGAATTACACCAGTTCTTGCATGGGCTTCAAGGTGTGAATTTCACGATGTGACAGTGACCATGTTGCACTTAATCCACTATAGAGCATTTCCCACTTGTTTCATTCTCTGTGCACTCCGTTTACATTTTTATCTATAGAATGCTTGCAATAGAGACAGATCTGGTTACATTTCTGAAGTCTGAATGGTGTGGTCTGTGAATTCTTGTCCCTTTATTTAATAATTAGATAACATTAATACTTATTTAATACCTCCTAATACTTAGGAAATCACTGTAATCATTATGACAAGATTCCTACCTAATTAGGAAATGGAAGACTTTTACTATGGGCTTTAGTTAGAAATGGCTGTTTACCTTTATAAATATGGTATGCATTCCATTTCTTTTACTTACGAACTTAACATTCAGAAAAAGTCCATGCATTTGGATTTGAGGAGGAATTATGTGTATCACTCAGAATTAATTCAGTTAATCATAGGGATTCACTGTAAAGTGGAAACATTCTTCAGATGCCAGTCAGGAGGGTGAGGTAGAACACTTGTTCATAATGGATTTCTTCCTGTCTGTATGTAACACTTCTTTTAATAAACTGCTGTTGCTGCATTTAATTTATGGCTGTACTATTTCCAAAGAACGTGGACTTTGACAATTGTGTTGTGAACTTGAATGAAACATCTAGAAATCTCTTCAGTTCTTGGGTGTGATATTTACTTCAAACAAGGATACTTCTACAGAACTCTGTATTTTAAAAGGTATACATATGGCAATAGCTTATTTAGTAGAGTTGTTGGGTTTGTGTGGCCAGGTTTTGGTAGCAGGGGGGTATGGGCTCAGGTTCTGTGAGAAGCTGCTAGAAGATTCCCCCATGTCTGATGGTGCCAATGTCAGATGGCTCCAAGACAGACCTGCTGCTGGCCAAGACTGAGCCCATCAGCAGTTGTGATAGTGTTTCAGGGATAACATTTAAGAAGGAAGGCACAGCAGCAACTGCAGTCAGAGAGGGGAGTGAGAATAAGTGAGAGAAACAGCCCTGCAGACCCCCAGGTCAGTGGAGAAGGGAGGGCCGGAGGTGCTCCAGGCACCAGAGCAGGGGTTCCCTTGCAATCTGTGGTGCAGCCCATGGTCAGACAGCTGTGCCCCTGCAGCCCTTGGAGGTCTATGGTGGAGCAGATTCCACCTGTTGCCCAGGGAGGACCACAATCTGGGGCAGGAGGATGCCTGAAGGAGGCTGTGACCCTGTGGGAAGCCCGCACTGGAGCAGGCTCCTGGCAGGATCTGTGGCCTTGTGGAGAGAGGAACCAGGCTGGAACAGGTTTCCTGCTGGACTTATGATCACACAGGGGAACCGCGCTGGAGCAATCTGTTCCTGAAGGACTGCACCCAGTGGCAGGGACCCATGCTGGAGCAGGGGAAGAGTGCGAGGAATCACCTTGAGGAAGAAGGAGTGGCAGAGATGTGTGATGAACTAATCACAAACCCTGTTCTCCATCCCCCTGTGCTGCTGGGTGGGTGGACGTAGACAATGTGGGGGTAAAGTTGAGCTCAGGAAGAAGGGAGGGGGTGGGGAAAAGGTGTTCTTTAAGATTTTGTTTTATTTCTTATTATCCTACTCTGATTTGATTGGTGATAAATTAATTTTCCCCCAAGTGGAGTCTGGTTTTGCCTGTGACGGTAACTGGTGAGTGATCTCTCCCTGCCCTTATCTTGACCCTCAAGCCTTTTGTTTGTATTTTCTCTCCCCTGTACAGCTGAGGAGGACCGTGATAGAGCAGATAGAGCAGCTTGGGTGGGCGCATCACTCCCAGCCAGGGTCAACCCACTACAGAAGTAATAAGTAAATAATAGAGGCTTTTAAAATTTAGACACTACAGCTTGAAAGTGAAGGAGTGAGCCCAGCTGTTAGTGGAGCTACCATTGCTGATTCCTGCCATGCTTGGAGTTTTATTTTTTCTTTAACACTAGTAGGGACTATTTGCAAACTCTCTTTAGGCTGTGACTAGTTACTTCCTAAGCAATGTGATTTTCTGTCCAAAGCATGAGAAAGCAAAAGTGCATTTTGATGGGGGAAGGGAACTTTATGAAAAGATACAAGGTTCTTCCATCTCTACCGAGGGATACAGATTACTTCAAGCTTTTGGCATTTAGCTGTGGTGTATTTAGAGGTATGTAAAGGAATGGAGAAGTGTGTGTGTGTGTGCCAGGAATGCACATAGTACAGTGAGCAATGATGTGAGAAGACTTAAGATTACTGTGCTACAGTAATGTTTGTACATATGTAGGAAAAGTGTCTTACGTAATAATTACAGATTTAGTCGTTACTGTCCCTAACATAGATGTTAAAAAGAAAACCTAAAAAAGCCCCTGTAGAAACCAAACCCAAACCAAAAGATTGGAAAATGTGGAGACATCTGAATCGTTTGCTCTTTGGAGCTAGTCCCTAAAATTCATCAGATGAACAATGAGATGATGTTTTCAGGACTGCTATTGTCTTTGGGTGTTGAATATCACAAGGAAGCTGTTGCAGCAGTAGTGAACAGTGGGCTAAGGAGAAATAGCTGTCAGCTGTCTTAGTGATTAGAAACAGGTATCAGCCATCCAGGCGAGTGCTTACCAAGTACAGCAGTAGTGTACTGCTTAGGATTTTGGATGATTCTAGGATTAAGGATTTTGGTACAAGTGATGTGCTGGTATAAGAGAAGGTGTTAAATCCATAGTAGAGGAACTGATATTTTCCCAGAGAGCCTTTATTTCATGACAATTTTTTTTTGCTGGTTTCCTATATGGCTATTAAGTGTGCTTTTCAGTTACTTCAGATGTGATTCATGTCACATGATTGACTTTCTCCTATTGGAAGAACCATAATAAGCAATTGTTAGGGTTTTATATTCCCTCCCTTTTCAAAGTAGAGCAGGTGTAACAGGAAATTGTCTGTTTTGATCCAGTAGCTAAAAAAAAAAAACAACAAACATTACATGTTAGACAAATCATCAAGTTAAGTAATTGACTAATCTCTTGATAATCCCTTGCCAGACCCCAGATTATCTTTTACCTTTGTTCCAAGGGAGAGAGCCAACAATTTAAATAAAATGGAAGGTTTGATTGCTGAAATACTATTTTTTAGTATCTACTGAAATGGAAAATTAACTATTGAAATCTAAATATGCTGAGGTGGCTTCATGTCATAATATGGTATATTACTGATAAATTTTGAATGGGTTATGATAAATGTTTTTGTGATTTCCTGCAGAACATGTGCTATGCCTAATTTTTTTAATTAACATTTTATTTAGACCCAGCATAGTTAAGTTGCTGTAGATTTTTGTGGTAAACTGAATCTTAAAATAATTTGGTTGATTTTTCTCTGTGCATCCCATTGAGAGCTGTGAAATGCAGTATCTACTGCAGAGGAGATTAATCTGCAAAATTTGGTTTGAGAATTATGTTTCAATTCTGCCAGCCAGGCTAGAACTTTTACTCAGAGCTGAAGGCTATTGAACTGAGACCTAAAACCAAGTATTAAACCCTGTAATGATTCTAATTGACATAGACTATTATATTGGGGTTTTGCCTATTTCAGTATTTATTTGTTGTGGTTTTTTTTTTCTTTTTTTTTAAGGAGAACTCTACCATCTTTTGCTTATCTATTCTGTAGGCTTTGAGGGAAGAAATCTGAGAACTTGGTCACTTAAATTGTATTTCTCAGCTTGCCACAGGTTCTTTACTTGCCTCAGGCTGTACTCTGGTCTTGTTACAGTACTGTGATTTTCTAAAAGGGAAATGGTTAGGTTTAATTTATTTCAAATCTTCTTCAGCTGCATTTATGTTGTATTTGAAGTCGCTTCAGGTGTGATTTTCTTGTGGCTGTTGCTGGAGGAAGCCATGGGACATTTCCATATTTTCTTTTGCCTGAAGTATTTCACCACTGACTCTGCTAATTGCTTTCTACATGTGAAAATAAACTAGAAGCTCTTCTAAAGGGTTTCAGCCTGTTCTCTGTCCCTCCTTATGTGTTGCTTCTGACAAAATGGAAAGAGTCATTGGCCTGGGAGGCTATTCATGAGCCACAATAAAGGATTCTTTCAGTCTGTCTTTCTTCCTCTTTCAACAAGGCTTAGCATTTGTGTATGCTCTTCAGTCTTTCTTTGATTTGTAAGTGATAGCAGGAGTCAAGTGTGCCTCTTAACAGTATGCAAATGTTGAGATAAGGTCTAGATCTTTCCATAATTATAATCCTGGGAGTTGAACATTCAGTGCAGGTTACAAATCAAGCCGGATGTTACTGCCCCCTTTCTGAGTGAGTGCTTTCAAAAGTGTTACTTAATCTCCTGTTGGATAATTTATTTCCTACTTCATACTCTTTAAGTTGCAGGGAACTTAAAATTTGGGGGTTTCTTTTGGGAGAGAAGCAGGTTAGAGAGGAAGATTCGCATCTGCTTAACTTAATCTTAGTACTTGTTTGTTTTGCTTAGGAAAACTTGTTTGGGTTCCGTGGCCTGCTGTAAAATGAATCTGCTTTGTCACCCCTTCTCATTGAACTGTTAGAAGGCTGTTCTTGGACACAACTGTTCCAGTTGCTTAGAACTGAGACTTCCAGACAGTTTTAAGCACAGCTACTTATTCCTTTTTGTGCCAGCATGGTGTCTGTTCTCTCCCCACTGTTTATCTTGATATATGGATAGACAAGAAACATCCTCAATTACCATTTATCTTGGCTTTTATTTTCTTTCTTAAGCTCTTCCCAAAATATGCTCTTTATACTAACAACTGCTAGGGTTCGTGTTTTCTAGCCTTACTAGAGGACTCCTAAAATTAAAGATACAAATACTGTGGAGTCATCATTGTGCACTCATCTGTGTGGGTTACTGTCAACCCTTTGAACCTTTTGTTTAACTGTTAACATGCTTCATAAATATCTTGGTTATGGAACACTGTATTATCTCCTAGAATTGAAAGCTTGCTTTGGTTTTATTCTGAGGAATATTTTTGATTTTTTAAGTAGTGAATATACCTGCTTCTTCTATTTTATGTAACTGCTTGAGAAAATGAAATTGGATTTCTCTTCTTCCACATGGGGTTTATAATGCAAGTGCCATAAATAAAACATCAGGATAGTCTCTCAGCTGTATTACTGAGAAAGCATTCTGAAGCATAACATTATGTAGAAGCTTGAAATCACACTTCCTCTTTCCCAGCAAAGGTTTAAAAAGCCCAGTAAACTCTTGGAGCAGGTACTTGGCTTCAGCCCAAGAAGCTGGGCATGAAGTGCTGGCTGCAGTGCATCTAAGCCTAGTAAAATCTGTCTTCCCTAAATGCCTGTCCTCAAAAGTGAATCATACTAGCCTTGAAAAGATTACTCTTTGAAATTATAAATTCCTCTGAGTCTAGTATTGTTCATGTGGAAAGTCTGCCTAAAGGCTCTCCTTTTGTGTGACAACAATTGAAAAACCTGGAGTGACTTGACAAGAAAGTAAATAAATAATGAGACTGCTCTGGTAGGCTGTTGTTGATTATAGCCAAGCAAGGGAAGCGCTACTGCATTGTATCTGCTGTGCAAATACAGCACACTTCATGTGCCTGTTAATTACATCTTGCTGCTATGAATGCATTAGTGTAGCCTGTGATCTTAATGTAAAAGATTTTTGCAGCAGACAATTGAAGTCTTCATTAAAAGCTACTTGCAAAAGTTTTAAGCTTAGACTGTGAAGATAGTTACTTGAGGTTGTGATGGTGTATATGTGCACCCAGGAAAATACACACCATACTCTTTTCCCTGTTCCTTATCTAATGTGTGTAATTTGAATCTCAGTAAAATAAGCTGACTATAGATGCAAAAGAAGAGCTGAGGGTAGTAGGAGTTAGCAAAAATTAGCTGCAAACATTAACTGTCTACAATTAGTATGCTGAGTTGTTACATATGTAATAGAAACAGAGCTTGCCTGAGTTAAATGATCTTATGTTGGATTATGCAACAGATAAATATTAGCTTTTCATATTATAACTACTGAGATTTCTTTGTAACTCACCTTTTATCCTTTTAATAGAGCTTACATAAGGGTAATATGAAAAGTGCATGTGACCATTATTTTTTTTTTTGTTCCTATTTAATTGTAAAATATTTGTATTTCAGCTCAAATAAAAGACAAAATTAAAGAAAGGGAAAAGAAGCAAAAGGAGAAGAAGAAGCACAAAATAATGAATGAAATCAAGAAAGAAAATGGAGAGATCAAACTATTGCAGAAAGGTAGGCTCAAACTATGGGGTGGTGTTTCATTCTACTGCTTTAAAATATTTGTAATTGGATGGGATACTGAGTGTCAGTGCTGTGGTTTCAATTTAATTTAAATGGCATTTTCCTTGATTAGTTAGTATGAGGATTGTAAATGAAAGCATAACTGCGAATGCTAATTTTTTTTTTTGTCAACTTTGTTAGGTAATGGAGATGAAAAATATAACTATTGCCACAGCATTGTTTACACAGCAGTAGTAAAGACTAGTAATTCAAAGAGTGTATTGGTGAAACCTACATCTTCTCAGTACTTGCTGAAGAAGGTTATAATTTTATATATTTTTAGAAGAAAAGTGAACCTGTGTCACTTTTCACATCTAACAAATGCTCAAAACTGAAGAAGCATTTATAATTTGGGAGCTTTGTCAAATCCTGAAAGACTGTGCATAAAGGCAGTCTTAATTTTGGCTAATTCATTCAATGTTATTGTAATGCAATGTAATTAAGATAATTTTGTCACATAATTTGTACATCCACTGAGCCTTAGAATTGTACAGTAGTTGAGCTTGGAAGGACCAGTGGTGCTGCTCAAATTTGGGTCAGCTGCGGCAGGTTGCACAGGACTGTCAGACTCTGTCTCCAAAGGTTGGATGCTCCACAGTCTTTCTGGACGTTCAGTGTCAATATTTGACCACTCTTACAGTTAAAGTGTTATTTTATGTTTAAAATGAATTTCTTTTCTTTCAGTTCGTACCATTTGCTACATGTCCTGTCACTGGTTACCTCTGAGAATAGTCCTGCATCTGGGGAACAATAATGCCAAATGCTGGCCCATAGTGGGACCAGTTAGCTGGAAAGCAGCTTTTGTGAGAAGGGTTGTGGGGCTGTGGCAAACAACCAGCTGACCATGAACCAGCGCTGTACCTTCATGGCGAGCTAATGGTATCTTGGGCTACACTAGGGAGAGCATTGCCAGCAGATTGAAGGAGGTCTTCCTTCTACAGAACACTGCTGAGACTGCATCTGAATTACTGTGTTTGGTTCTGGGCTCCCCGGTAAAAGCAAGAGTGGAGTGAGTCCATCACACAGCTGGAGGTGGTTGAAGGACTGGAATATGTAATAGACCCTCTTGTGGTAGGCCAAGTACTGTTGAACAGCAACTGGTGGAAGGTATCAGTGTCTGGGTAACTGCAGTAGTAACTGTTTTCCTGCCGGACTTTGTGCTGTTGATTGCAACCCTTGGCATAGCAGCTAAACAAATTTTTGATCTACCTCAGTCTTCACTTATCTAGGTCATGCTGCGCAAATTTTTTTTCTGTGGATGTTGCTATTTAAATATAGAAAATTTTTTTTTTTTTTTTTTTTTTTTTTTTATGGTACTGAACAAATTCCTGATATATTTTTGTGTTATCTACCACAGGTTTTAGTTTACAAACAAAAAGCTTAAACACCTAAACCAAAACATTACCCTCAAAATGTTCATATGAGGTCAGGGGCGTAGAAGCTTATAATTACAGCATCACATGTTATACTCTATTGTAACTGTGTTAGCAATTACAACAGCTTAAAACCTGTGCTCATCAGATCTCAAGGTACTGGCTTAGACTGGGAGGAATGTGTAAGTTGCTGGCTTCCTGTTCAAAGAACAGATGTGGCTTGTCTTTGTCAAGCGTGACAGGAAGTTGGTAATTGAGATACAGGGCAACACATAACTGCCTCAACAGTAATATTCTTCAGGTTTTGTTTGCATACCAGCCTTTTCTCACCGTGTCCTGTTTCTGTTGTCATTCAGCAGATGAAGGGGAAGCTGCAGAGACAGGGAATCTTGTTACACAGATCTGATAAATGATACCTAATGGGGATATTGGGCCTCAAGTGGGGCTTTATTTTAAAGTTAATATAGAAAAGCATGTGCTGGGGGCTGTGTTAGAACACTTTGGCTGTTCTGAGCTAGTTCAGTAGCAGGCTAGATTATTCTCAAAGGGAACAGTGCTACAAGTGCGTTAGGTGCCTTATCTCTGTTTCATAGACCTGTTACGTTAGCAGTCAAGTGTCATATTTTAGGCTTTCTTAAGGTGTTGGCAGGAAGTGTTTTGTGGAGGCTGTGTTTGGTTTGCCAATATCCTGAAAAGTTGACTACTATTTTGGGGAAAGAAGGGGGTGTTGTCAGGAGAGTGGCTGTTCACAGCAGACTGATCCTCTCCACTGGATTTGTATTCTCTTCAGAACAGTAGCATTGGCTGTCTTCTGTGGGCCTCCAAAATCTGACTGGATGTGTTTGCTTGCTGTGAAGTTCATATAACATTTCCTGATTCATTCTGTTGATGTAGCTTTACATGCTGGAAACTGAAGGCAAGAAAGCAGAGGCAGAAGTGCTTTAATATGCAACTTCTTGTACGTATCAGTGGTCAATGCCTCTGATCTTGTCAGATATTATTAACCCTTCATCTAAGGATATCTCCTTCCTGGAACAGAAGGTAAGCTACAAGCCCCTTTATTCTGAGCTCAGAGTTAATTGTGTGGGTTTAAGATCAAAAGTTTGGAACTAATCTTCTTTTCTTTGAGTTTTTTGTTTTGTGGTTGGATTTGTGACTTCTCACAGTTAAACTTAAAGAGCTCAGTATTGAGGGACTGATCCCTTGGGAGGGAGTGCTGGTGCAGAAGTGTGATTTTGGTGCTTTGAGCTGAGTGGGGAAGAGTTTGCTTATATTTGTAAGCTGTTCATCAGTCTGAACTTGGTTACTGTTCTGATGAAAGCAATGACAAAATTGCCCATGTTGGAGAAGAGCAGTTCTTAAAAAGGGTATTTTTGCAGTTCCTGGGTCAGCTAAAGTAAATGTGGCTCTTTGAGAGAGCCTCATGGATTTTTATTTTTTCTTTCTTTAATGTATCTAGAATAAAAAGATTTTTTGTCATTCTGTTGCAGTTGCAGATGTATTCTCAGAATAAGGCTACGTAATTGCCTCTTTTCTCTCAATCTGTTATGTGGAAGGAAGAGCTCCTGGTAAACAGCTTCTTGGTGCATGCATATTGTTAAAAACTCAGGAAATGTGATTTAAACTTATTTTTCGAAAACTGCATGATAGAAAAATTACCTTTTAGAAAAGGAAAGATTCATACAAAATAAATTCACACGAGTGTGATATGGCTGAGGGTTATTGGAGGTCCTGCAAAAAAAAAAAAACCCAATCAACCAAAGATTCATAGGCTTACCTGTAACCAGTCCCACTTGTGTTTTCCCTTTAAAAAAGAAAAGCCATTTTTCTCATTATTTATATTGGAGCACAGCAATTTCTAAACATGCAGTAGGAGAAATTCTTAGTGTGTGTTTCTGCAAGCTTAAATGCCTTGGTTTATGGAATGCTAAAATGCAGGGAAGAAGGGAGAATGCACATCTATATCATGCTGGTATGAACATCTCTAAGTACAAATCGGTTTCTAAAGCTTTTTTTATTCTTATGGAATAAATAACATTTATTTTAATGGCACATTCTTATGAATCTTTTAAAATGTCTGTAGCTGTGCACAGAATTAGTTATAAAATTGGTATATTCAAGATGAGACCTATGTCCAAGTCACACACTGCATGCTCTTTCCCATCCACTGTATTTTGTCTTTGTGTGTCTTTAGGGGAAATATCAAAGGAATTGTGTGCAGTGCTGTTGTGCTTTAATCCCAGCTGGCAGCTAAGCACCATGCAGCCACTTGCTCACTCCCCTCCTTCCGCTGGAGCAGGATGAGGAGAATTGAAAGAATGTAAACCCACAGGCTGAGATAAGAACAGTCCAATAACTGTAATACAAAACTACTACTACCAGTAACTAAGAGAAATAACAAGGGGAGAGAATATAAAACTAAAAAGGGAAGTGTGGAAAAAAAAAAAACAATGTAATAAACACAAGTGATGCAATATATAACTGCTCACCACCTGCTGGCTGATACCCAGCCCAAATGCAGCAGTGATCTGGGCCTTACAGGTAACTCCCCCCACTTTCTATACCGGGCATGAGGTGCTGTGGTATGGAATACCCCTTTGGCTCGTTTGGGTCAGGTGTCCTGTCTCTGCTCCCTACCAGCTTTCCATGCCTCTCTTCACTGGCAGAGTATGGGAGACTGAGAAGTCCTGGAGATAGAGTAAGCAGTGTTTGACAACAACATACATCGATGTGTTATCAGCATTGTTCTCAGAATAAAGTCGAAAACACTGCATTGCACCACTACTAAGAAGGAAAAAGTAACTCTTACAGCTGAACCCAGGACATCACTCTGTCCCAATGGGGTGGTCCATTGGGTTCAAGAAAAACATCCGCTGAGTTCATTTAGTCCATGACTTTGAGCTCTGCCTCTTGTAATGGTTACTCAGGACAGGAGAGGTAATGTGTTGGGTTATTGAGTACCAAAGCCAGCTCAGGTTGGGTCGGTGCTCCATTTCCACTGCTTCTTGTGAGGCTTGTCCTCCATTGGTTCAGGTGGTTCCTGTTACAGTAATTCCTATGTCTCAGCTCTTGGTTACAACAATTGCAAGGTATTTCCATTACAGTCTTCACCCCTGGTTTCTTTGGACCAAACCATAGGATTTAACACTGCAGTGAGCTCCTTGTCTTGCCTCTGCTCTGGCTTGGACTTACCCACAGTCTCCAGACCCTTAGGGCTGTACCTGCTCCATGTGGAGCCTCATCTATGAGCCACAGTCTCTCATGGGGCATACCTGTTCTGGCATAAACTTGTACACAGGCACGGTTGCTTTGAAGTGCACCTATGCCATGGATCTCAGTGCCATCAGAGATATATACCAGTTTGTTGCAGCATGGCCCACAGCCACAGTCCCTTCAGAAGTGAATCTGCTACCACATGGCCTTAGTCATGGCTACAGTTCCTCCAGGGATGTAGCTGCTCTGTTATGTTTTTATCCATGGCCAAATACTTTGGGGTGTTCCAGCATGACCTCATGCACAGCCACAGGTTCTTCAAAGTGTACCTGCTGCAGCATGAACTTAATCACAGCCACCGATACTTTGTGGTGTACCTTTTCTGCATGAGCTTACCTTGGGGCCATACTACCTTCAGAGGTATGCGTACTGCAGCACAGATATAACCATGGCCCTTGACAGGTGAAGATGTACCTGCTCTGGCATGGGCTTATTCATGACCACAGGTGTATTGGGGTGTTCTGTTCCACGTGAACATGTCTAGCAGTCACATATTGCCCCTTGGACTTCAAGCTCACACTGGAGCTCCTACCTGTGCAGTACAGCAGCAATGCTCTGGCCATCTGCCAGCCCAGGCACACAGCCACTGTTGTTATCAGAATGTTCCCTGTCACAGAAGAGTCAGATTGTAAGCACCACAGGAGAGCAAAAAAACAAAAGGCACTAACAGCACTAGACTCTAATATATACAGTAAGGCAGGCAAGCCCCATGGGCAAGCACAGAAGCCTGCTGATTGGTAGCTGTACAGCAATAATGGTTATAAATTTGATCTAGCACATTCCAGTCAAACCCTTTGAGCATCTTGTTGGGTGTCAAAAATGGCTGTTGTGGTTTAACCCCAGTTGGCAACTCAGCCATTTGCTCACCTCCCTCCTTCCCTCCCTGGTGGGATGAGGGAGAGTATTGGAAGAGTAGGAGTGAGAAAACTCATGGGTTGAGAGAAAGGCAGTTTAACAGGTAAAGCAAAACAGGGAATTAATTCACCACTTTCCTTGAGCTGTCTCCAGAACAGGAGGGCTCCATCATGTATAATGGTTACTTGTGAAGACAAGCACCATCACTCCTGACATCTCCTCCCTCCTCCTTCCCCAGCATTGTATGTTACGCATGACATCATACGGTGTGGAATATCTGTGGGATCAATTGAGGTCAGCTGTCTCAGCTGTCCCTCCTCTCAGCTCCTTGTGCACCCACAGCCTGCTCGATGGTAGGGTGGTGTGAGGAGCAGGAAAGGCCTTGGCCCTGTATAAGCACTCCTCAGCATTAGCTAAAACATCCCTTTGCTATCAACAGTGTTTCCAGCACAAATCCAACAGCCAACCCCATACCAGTTGGGAGGAAACTTAACTCTATCCTAGTCAAAACCAGCACAAATTTGCTTTAGCTAAGGGGATGGGAAATAGTAAAGTAAGAGTGCTGGGCACACAACCCACTACACTACTTTACATACTGATTTTGCTTCATAGTCGTTTTGCACAAAGTTATCAGTTTTTACCAGTAAAATTTATACACATAGGGTGAAACACATCTGTAAAATAAAAGTAGGGTATGTGTGAGAAGATCATTGGGAGCAGGGTTCATCTGAGCACCACTGGGTCTCAAACCTTTTTCAGAAGCAGTGCATTAAATCATTTGCTTGCCTCTTGCGTAGCTGGCTGCTCACTTTTACAGGGTCTTTGGAGGTGTCTTTGCTGCTGCTTGCTCCTGGTTCCTTCCCATTCTTTATGTGGGTGATTCATTTCTTCCTCTAAAGCTGCTGCTACATCTGTTACTATTCCTGTTCAGTTAGTATGTTCAGTTGGCTGGACTTGAGCAGTGCTGCTGTTGTCCAGGTAGGCCCAGATGCTGCTATCACATGCTGCTTTGGCAGCTGGAGAGAGAGCTTTGCTGGATTAGGTTTGAAGTGTGTCTTGCTGGAGGTGGGGTCTAGAGCTTGAATCAAAAACTGGGACATAAATGAAAAGCAAAACCAACTCTTTTTCTACCACTGCCTGCAAAATCTGTGCAGGTTAAAAGGTTTCTGTGTTATTTTTCTTTCTTTTTTTTTGGTTGGCAGAGATCTGAACTACTGTTCAGAAGACTGTGTGTAGCACATGCTCATGTATTATTTGGAGCTTCTTTTTATGGTGAAGACTGTGGAAATAATTGTAGTTTTTTAATTACTTTGTTTCAAAGACAAGGAATTCAAAGATAGGGCTTCAGAGAGAATTGCATTGCTGTCACATTTATACAAGCTATTTCTTTGAAAACAGTATTTTGCCTCCAGCTTATTGCTGCTAAATGGCTCTGGGTAAGTTGCTAGGCTGGATGCACAGCACACTTCTTTCACCCTGTGATTGTATTGTATATGTGAAGTGGGTTTCAAGGCTAATTTTAATGCTGCAGATGATGGTCAGCTCAGAAAAGAGAGCTGCTTCTGCGTAGGTTACTCATTTTGAAGTTCTTCCATAGTAGGGTGAAAAATGCTGGTAGAGGACTGTGTTTGCTGCCTTTGCTGCTTGAAGTGGAGGGCTTCATTGAATTAAGATGATTAAATTGGCACTTCTTCACTCTAAAGTGTATTTTAAGATCTAGACACATGGAACTACACAAAAATTGTGTCCTGCATTGATTTATCTTTCAGATTCTTGTCCTCCTATGCAGACGTATAATTTTAGTCTCTGTTACACCTTCTCCTTCCACCGAGATCCTATCCTTGCTTTCAGCTTAGGTGGGATTTCTGTTATCTTTTATATTTTGGATGTTAACTTGTTTGGAGAATAGAAATTTAGAACTATGGAAGGAATACTAGGTTGCTACTTTTTGAGATACTTTTATAAAATACATAAACCAGTTAATCTATAATTGTATGTATATGTATTTCATGTAGTAACTCAGGTGACCAGGCTCCAGAGAGTCTTCCCAGACTTTGTATTTTCAGACTGATGCAGAAGAATGAACTGAAAATATTTTGGAGATTAATATCTTTATTCACCACTATAAATGCCTGCTTATCTTACAACATCCCATTGAAGCCTTAATGATAAGTACAGTTGTTGGAAAGGGTGTAGGAGGAGGCACATTGAGATCTTCCTGTGTGCCTCTGATGGGTGAGAATTATAGTTATGAGCTAAACACGGTAGAAGTCACCCTGTATCCTTGGAGCAACTTTTATCACATCCTGTGTTTGTATGCCTCTAAGCGGCACTTTCTGAATAGCTGTTCTCAAGGTAGTTGTGACTGTTCAACTTCCAGGAGGGCTGAGGCAACATAAAATAGGATTATTTGATGTATTTTAGGCTTGACTCTTCTGATGTTTAATAGTCAAGCTTTTAAGACTTTAAATAGAACAAGATAGTTGTCAGTTCTCAGTCCTGCCCCTGCTGTTTGGTTTGTTTCTTGGGCTGTGTACAGAGACACCTTGAAGGTACGTTTGTTTTCAGCACATGGGCTATTAGCTTTGCAACTTGTCAACACCTGATATTGCTCATTCTCCTTGTTTGCAGAGTGACTCTGCATTTCCTGTCTTTTCAGAATTCCCTGTGTGTGTTTTAACTCTATCAGGAAGTTGTTTTCATCCTTTTGAACTGTTTTGTAATAGGGTTTTCATTAACTCATCAAATTATTATATAAAATCATATTTATCAAAAAGAATGTAAAATTTAGAACACCTGTTTTGTTAAACTCAGAAGTAGGAAATTCTGTTACTTAACTGTCTGGCTGGTACAAACTTGAGGGTTTCTTAGGATCTGGAAGGCTCCTCAAGGTTTTTCTTTTTTTGCTACTGTAAGTGGCAGTGCTCCAAGAACACTTGTCCTCCTCTATTTTATTTATTTGCTGGTTGTGAGTGGTGTCTTGGCTGCTCTTTTTCTAAGATATTTTTCAGTTGTTTGTAGTGATGAACTTTAAAACTCACTGGAAGATCCAGGGGGATGCTTCTCTGGTTTGAACTGGGATTTCTGTGTTGGCTATTTAAAGACTCAGCCTGAAGAGCCATAGCAGAGCTGAGTCATCTTAAGTGTCTAATATGTCAGTAGCTTTAGTCTGAACTGCAGTGAGAATGCTAAAGAGTGCTCAAGTTATGTGTCTGTCCATATGGACTATGGGAAGAAAGTAAAGAGCACTATTTGAAGGTTACCTCTTACCTATCCCCTTACTGGAGAGTACTGAGAAGAACATCTTGTGGTGCTGCAGCAGGAGATAGTT
Organism: Forpus xanthops; assembly: GCA_032466535.1. Lineage (NCBI taxonomy): Eukaryota > Metazoa > Chordata > Aves > Psittaciformes > Psittacidae > Forpus > Forpus xanthops. Next base: position 10,972 of record JASSUY010038225.1, on the reverse strand, counting down.
TGTGCAGGACCAAGCCAATGACTTAGTGATGTTTGTAGCTGCTGACAGGCTGGTCTCTCGCTGCAGAATAAACAGTATCCCTACAGCTGTTTGATACTGCTGTGACTTCTCATGTGTCACAGAATGTTCCTGGCATCCTGTTCAGTTGGACAGTCTAGAAACGTGCCTGTTCAGACTCCTTCATTGAGGTTCTTTCCTCTGTGCTCTTACCCTCACTAAGTGCTTCTCAGCTCTGTTACATTTTGGTGACTGAGTCCTCCTACAGTGAGGAAGTGAAAACTGACTTTACTGTCTGCAGTTACAGATGTTTGTTGCTTCCTGCTACCAGCTGTCAGCTGGAAAACTGTGGGAAAAGAACAATTTAGTGCTATTAAAATTTTGGTTTTTAACTTCCAAACCTTCCTTCCTAATAATTTTGGGGGCTGTGAGCTCAAAATTGAGAAATACAGCTCTAGTTCAGCCAACTGAATGAAGGAAAAGCTTTGTGGCCTCTGCTGACATGAAATTTCAGATCAAATGGTCTCATGGACAATGCACAACAAACTTTCAAGTACTTTCTGAGTTTTCTTGTAAAAACTCACACTTGGAAGGAATCTGTAGTTACCAGACTTCAGGCTGTCTAGTATCAATTTAAATTACAGGTATGTATCATTTTGCAACAACAGCATTGGCTTACTTGCATAAGATTTGAACAGTTTCGAATCTCAGTCCTTAGTAAGTCCACAGGTCCTATACTGTGAGTGACAGGGATATTGTAGCACCAAAGAAACACATTACTGAGTTTCCTTAAGAGATCTGCTTATTATGTGGCTGTATGCAGTAGCAGGAGTATTTGTGATATGTAAGGCCTAGAAGATGGTTAGAAGTTGTTCAGAGGTAGTTCTGTTATTGCTGAGTGTGGGCATGCAAGAATAGAATGAACACAGATTTCCATTCTTGTAATTTCTTTTTATGTTTCTGAATCATGCAGTGGAAAAAGCGTTTTGTTTCGTTTCTCTGTGTTTTGGTAGCTGTGCTTGTCTAAATCAGTCTCTGCATGTTCTGAGTTGCAAGATGCCATGCACTTCAGAATGGCTACTGTCTTGGCTGAAATTAGATTCCAGCAGTTGTATGTGTATATATGTACATGCACACCTTTATCGTGATTGCTGGTAAGGACTTTCCGAAACACCTCTCTTGAAGGTTTAGGGCATGTCTCAATAGTAACTACCTGAAGGGTGAAATAAGTTAGCTTCCATTAAGCACTTCATTGCTGCTGGCAAATCTGGCTTAAAACAGAGCTAGTTTAGATATCTGTGTCTTGCAGTGTTAGGATCTTTATTTAGCCTTTTGGATTGCTTGCTTATATTTTCACTAAATTCTGTTCATCTGTGAGGCAACTTGATTAGCTGCCCTAGGGGGAGACATGGAAAGCAGCTGCTCTTCCCTGTCTAATAGCCAAGTGTCAAAGCAGCATTACTGGTTTTGGAAGAAGTGGCACATATTGCTTTAAAGTATTTTGATGTATACAGCAGAGGAATGACTGAATGATTGCATTTCTGCTCCTTTCTACAGCTAATGGAAAAGAAGAATAAGATGAAAGTACTTCATTGGGCGTTGCTGATAGCAATCTCAGTATTTCAACAAGTAATTCCTTTTGCTATTGAAATCTTTGTAACTTCTGAGCAGCTTTAAACACCTACTTCAGAGTGTATATTTGAAATTCAGCAGAGCAGAAAAGCCCTGAGCTAGAAATATACCTCCTCCTCATTCCGTGAAATTCTACTCAAGCTTTGCTGAGAAATACTAATTCTAAAAATTATTTTTCCATTTCATGTTTGTATTCCTCAGGCAAACTTTGGCTTTATGCTAAAATAATTGAGCACAAATATTCTCAAGTTGGGCATATGTTGATGTCAAAATAGGATTGGGAAGAAGCACTGCACAGCATCACTCACTCACTGTAATAAAGGACAGAGGGAAGAAATGGTTGTCTGATTCATATTACAGTTAAATCTAGAGTGTTACCTTTACAAAGGTAAATTGAGGAAGTTGAATGTTAAATTTAAAAGTTCAAAATATTGCATTAGGAAACTTTCATAGAATCATAGAATCACAGAATGGCTTGGGTTGGAAGGGACCTTAAAGATCACCTTGTCATATGCCTTTGCCATGGGACACCTTCCACTAGACCAGGTTGCGCAAAGCCCTGTCCAACCTGGCCTTGCACACTGTTAAGGATTGCTAGGAAACTGGTCCCATCTCATGTATGTGTTAAGGCAGTGTTGTGTGTGACCAGGGGATTTTTTTTTTTTTTTTAACCCTAAAAATTTCAGCCTTGTTCATACTTGGGGTGGATGAATGAAGGTGGTATGGGCAGTGTAGCTCAGCAGGTCAAGGGGTTTGTTGCACCTGATGAGGGGTGGTTCTGCTGTTCCTCACTGCCTGCTGTCTGTTTCTTCTCTGACAAATCTGTGAACCAGTTCTGCTCACTAATCTGGTAGCAAAGTGAATGGTTTTCTGCTGAGCCATTAAGTTAAGTCAGTTTGCTGTGCAGAGAAGCATCAGTCTGTAGCAGGAATGGAGCAGGTCTGTGTGCCAGGAATGGTGGCAGAGGGGAGTGGGAAATAGGACTCTACCCATCTATGGCGATGAGCTCTTAAGATTGCTGAGCTGTATCATATATCCACATTTGAAGTCTGAACAAATAATGATGAATTTATAATTTTTCCAGTCTTTTGGTATTCAGCTTAATATAATGACATAAATACCGTTTTCTCTATCAAATACAGTGTTCAAAACATCTAAAAATACTTTTTCCTAAGTACATCATTTGCTGCCAGTGTGAAAAGTAGAATTCTTGATGGAATTTGTCTTGTGTATGCAGTAGCGTAAATATGTGTGAATTTGAAAAAGGCTCAAAGCAACTAATCAGTTTCTAAAGACGTTATCTTTCCATTTCTGCTCAGATGCTTCCCATTTGGATTTTCCTAACTCTCTTCCCAGTTGCAAGTAACAGTTAAGGGTGCTCTGCTGCTTCTCATCATAGGTCTGGTGGTTTTCTGTTGTACAGCCTTTTGTTCCTTTGTTGACTGTTGCTGTCTTGGTTTCCAGGTGTTCCTGAATTAAAAATGGCCTCAATTCTATCCAGTATAGAGCTCCAAAAAAGTCTGTGGAAGAGAAAAGAGTTGTGTTCAGAGATGAGAGGCTCTAGCAAATACTTAGTTGGCTCCAAGTTGCGTGCACCATTTTTGCAACTTCTTATGATTTGGGAAAGGGTGTACTGATGAGCTCTATGACTTGATATGTATGTAGATGGCATAACCCTTGTAGCCTGTGATGAGAAGTCAAAGCAGTCTATGTTATTAAAATACTTGTATATGAAGCTGAACAGAAATTTTTAAGCTGGAAGGAGGACTGTGTTGGATACCAAAAAAAGAATTATCTTTATGCTGTAGTTAAGAGGTGGGTTTTTTTTTTCTGTTCTGAAGTTTTCATGGAGATGGTGTGAAAACACACATAGAGAGCGATAAATATGTTCTTCACTTCAAAGATGTTTTAGTTCCTCCTCAGAAGGTTTTGAGTACTAATGTAGGTGTATGCAAGTTAACTAAAACATGTTTTTACAACAGGTTTTGAGTGCAAGCTTTCCTGGATATGTTTATGTGAACTTTGCATCTTTTGACACTGATTTATAGTCTGCCTATTTGACATTGATAAGTTTTACTAACAATCAGCTTCATTCAACTCCCCCTGGAATATGTGGTGGCTGTTTTTTTAATCCATCATTTAATGTATTTCACAGATGCAGCTATGCAAAAAAACAAACCAAACTACAAACCCCCAAACACTTTGAAGGTTACAAAACTACTAAACTACAAACCAGCTGAATGGAGTTGATTGTTGGTTGGTAAGACTTCTTGGAAGATGTAAGCAAAGGCAGGGAATAGGACAGATTGAAAGGGGAAACCAGATAATCTTGTCATAGACATACTAAGGTATGAGAGAGCAATTTGGCTCTTACTCTAGCAAATAGCTTTTTGCTTTAAACTTAGAAGTTGTACTTGTTGCAAATACAACTTACGCTACTGCTGATTATAACTCAATGATCATAAATTTTCATCCTTTCCCTGCCATGTGTGAAATCCCACATCTGAGTGATCAGTCTATACAAAAATCTGAGTTCCATTTGAGTGCAAATGGGTTGACAAGTAGCCCCTGCTTTCCCCTGCCTCACCTTGTTGCAGCATTCAGTGCTTTAATTCCATGGTTTCTATATTAAAACTAATAACCTGGAAATGCTGACAGTGATATCCATCAGTATAGCAATGAATTTTCATATTTAGAATGAAACAATTTAAAAATGGTAAGTTAAAGCATTTTTAAGAGTTCGAAATACCTGTAGACCCTTAGATGCATTCAGGTCGTGTATTCCTACAATCAGAAAAAGGGAAAAGATTATCTATTCTGTAGTTTGTATTTTGAAGTTTGGATTGAGATTTCTAAGCCTTTAATATGGGACTGCTCACTGTTATAAACTGCATGGAACTAGTGCAATACTCAGAATGTGAGCAGCAGGTGATTTTTGGCAGCTAATGACGTTTCACTCCAGGATCCTTGGCACCCTCAATGATCTATTTTCAGGACTCCTCTAAGGTTGAGATAGTTTGCTTGTACATGTATTGCTTCTCTTTCTTCACTTTCCATGCCTGCTAGATTTACAGACTCTTGTGGCAGAGGGAAGGTGGTAACAAAGATGTGATGAATATTCCATCTACCAGATGAAGCAGTCCTTTTGCAGAGTCCCACACTGGTTTTACATGAGATTTAGCCTAGTGAAAGGACACATTTTCCTGAAGATGCTGTGCCTTTTGGCAGTCAGACTTGGTTAGCTGCAAGTGAAATTGTGCTTACAGAGTATGCTATGTTCAATCTGATTTGGAGTGAAGGGAGCCTTTGTAGCTCTTAACTGCTTGGGTTAGCTTAAGAAATCCTAGAGGCCACTTCCTTGTTTGGGCTAAATAAGAAATGTGACTTCGGGGCACTTTGCCCTTACAAGAGGGGAAAATAGAAGCTGGAGAGGTAACTATCTCCCCTGCCCCCACTTCAGAAATCCCAGAGGTATGTAGCTGCTGTCACAAAACTCAAGAGGCTCAGAGGCAAGTGTTGTAATTGCTTGTTCTCCTTTCTAGTGTCTGTAGCTTCCATATCCAAACCTCTTAATTATTAACAAGAATTGTCATTCCATGCACCACAGTTGTGATTTTTTTTAAGGACTTGTGTGAATTACTTGAGCTGAGGATTGGAAGCTGAAAGTAGTCCATTACAGGATAGTAGTGCAGACTGGCTAATTTAACTCCTGTGGTTGAACCTGCTGATCTCAAGTTGCTTGTTGTGAATATAATTTTGTGCTGTAACATGGCCAGTTATTTGATTTGTCAAATTGGGAAATGATTTCAACTGGTTAGATGTTAGGGCAGTGTAGTGGCAGAAATCTCTGCCTACCACCTTTATTGTACTTGCAACTAACACCCCAAAAGCACTTAAAGGAGAACATTTTGCAACAAGAGAGAATGCTTACCTTGGGAATCACTTGAACATATTATCCCCAAATAAATACTTTTTGGCTATAGACCATTACAGTTTGTTTTCAGTTCAGCTTGCATATTATACAAACTTGGAGTTAGTCTGTTTGGAGACGTTTTAGTGGTTGGTTGTGCTATTTGTTTTTGGTTGGTTTGTTTGTTTGTTTGAGAAGCATGGGGTCAAGTTTCAGGTATTTCCAGGCGTATTTCATCAGTTTGTTTAGTTCTGGAAGAATAATCATATAAAGCCATTTAACAAGGTAGGTTCTGGCAGTGGCATCTCGTGACCAGCTGGCTGATGATGACTTGTACTTATTGACTGTTCCTAAACCCCTTTTGACAGCTGTCACACAATGTCTGAACTTTCTGGTGTAGTAATTGCTGATAAGCAGTTAAAAGGTATGATTAAGGCTTGTAACTTATCATGAAAGCAGCCCTGGGAAACTTTGTGGACATGACAGGTGTCTCTCACTACTCATTTTCAGTAAGATACACGTGATTCTCAGTACTCAGGTCTTTGTGTGCCACTGTGAGGGTTCTGGTGACTTCAAATCCCCATCTTTAAATACCTATTTTGTATACTAAGTTAGTTACAAGAACTTTTCTTCCTCTCAACAGGCGGGAAGGAGAAACCAAAAACCAATGCAGAAGAGCTACAGATTAAAAAAGTTAAGAAGAAAAAGAAAAAGAAACATAAAGAGAATGAGAAGAGGAAGCGTCCAAAAATGTACAGCAAATCTATTCAGACCATCTGCTCAGGATTGGTTTCTGATATTGAGGATCAGGAAGCCAAAGGCATCATAGATGATCATCTTAAGGATTTCAGTGGGAAAAATATGGATCCCAAGAAGGACTGTGAGTCCAAGATACCAGAGAACAGTGAGTTTCCATTTGTCTCGTTAAAGGAGCCACGGGTTCAAAATAAACTCAAAAGGTTGGACACATTGGAGTTCAAACAGCTGATTCATATTGAGCACCAGCCTAACGGAGGTGCATCAGTTATCCATGCCTACAGTAATGAACTCTCCCACTTGTCTCCTGTGGAGATGGAGAGATTTGCAGAAGAGTTTGTGGGTCTGGTTTTTAGTGAAAATGAAAACTGTGCAGCTTACTATGTAATGGGTATTGTTCATGGGGCAGCTACTTATTTACCTGACTTTTTAGACTACTTTTCATTTAATTTTCCCAATTCACCAGTGAAAATGGAGATTTTGGGAAAGAAAGATATAGAGACAACGACTATGTCAAATTTTCATGCTCAGGTAAGAGGTTATACATTTTACTTTCTAAAATCATGTAATGGTTTCAAACAACTGTGAATGGGTTTTTATTAGAATACAGTTGCTATTAGCTGTGGTGTGTGGATGACAGAAGACAAGAAACAAGGGAATTCTTTTAATACATTAGTTCTGCAGTATTAAAGATAAGGAACCCATTAAAGGAGACATAAAGTTGGACTTTATAGGGGAAGGGAAGTGTTTGCATGCATGTTTGTGTGTAGGTTTCTTTGGGTTTGTTTTTGCAGCTAAAGCTTAATTGTGAGTTTTGGAGGGTTAAAATGATTTATCTGCCTCTCTCTGGGTGTCTGAGCTGTAGTTTATAAGCTTCTTCAGAGATCTGGAATGCTTGAATACATTAGAACAATGTTGTACATAAAACCTTTGTAGGGCATAGCTAATTAGTTGCATTTGTAGTGTGAAGCTTCTAAGTCCATCCTGAAAGGAGAACTTAATGGTGGTTGAAGTCACTACTAATTTAATCCTTAGCCCTTTGCATTGTATTCTCCAATTCTAGTCTCTTGGAAGTTGTTGTATGTCCAGATGGCAGCTTTTGCATCTCTTTCTGCTTATTCATTTTTAATTTTTTGAATTATTTTCTGGAGAGAAATGACTGTATACTCCCTTAGCAACAGCTGCTGATTAACCATCACCTCTGCTATTTATTAACTTACTGTAGAAGATACGTTACTGTGGCACATAAATTACTTATATTTCAGGTCTTTTAAGTTTTGGGAAAAAAGAATTCCAACTGTTTTAGGTTGCCACCATGGTGATGAGGGTGTTATGTAAAGCCCATACAGGTATTCTGAAACAATCTATGAAGAAACTTAACCCTGCCTTTCATTATATCAACTTTAGCTCACCATTGCCTGTTTCACTCCCTGTTTGTGAATTTGGATGTGTGGAACGTCTTTAAACTGTGTTAGTCTTCACATTTTAGACAATTATGAAGAATTCAAATTAAGTTATGCTGTAATCTTTTTAATATTTTTTTTTTCTTGGCAACACAGATATTTGCTTGGAACGCTATTGAATTTATTGACAAATTTCAGTTGTGTGTTACCTACAGGGATATGCAGAACTGAAATGTTGCTGTGTTAGAGCATTTGCAGAGCCAGTTAAGAAAATGTGCACTGCCATGGAATATGAATAGTCTGTGAAGTATGTTGACTATTTTATTTTCAGTGTATAAACTGAATTATTTAATAAAAAAAATCACTAAACATAATATAGGCAGCTGCTTAGGACAGGTCTTAGGAAAAAAGATGGATATGTCCTTGAAAGTCTAGCCTGTTGGGTAACAGTAATGCAAGCATAGCTGTGTGCTAGTATCTGCCCTAAAAAAAAAAAGTTAAAAAATGCTCAAATTTTATTTTTATGAATAATAATGTAATTCTTTTCCTGATAGGATGGATTAACTTGCTATTACAATAGTATCATCAGCATCAGTAGTTAAATCACTCCTGTGGTCATTGGGATTGAGGTCATAATTTCCTATTATTCTGTAAGTGAAGGAGGAACAGAGAGAATGTAGTAGGTTAAAGAAGTCAAATGTGGTGTTCGAGCATTCAACTGGTCAAGTTCATACTCTGCCTTCTAACCTGTACTTTACTTGGCTGGAGGTTTAGTTCCGGTATCTTCTTTTCCTTTGTTTTCTCTCAGTTTTTCAGTTGGTTTTCATAGCTTTTTATTACTTGTCAGTTTGGTTGCTTGATGGAAGATGCTTGGCTCCTTGTATTCTGCTAACATAAAGGGTGTAATGTGTATAAATAGTGTATAGAGGCGTACACCAGACTTACTCATATTGTCTTATGTGCAGCATTGCTGTTTCCTGGAATACATAAGTCAGTACCTTGGTTGCCTAGCTATTGATCCTATTTTTCTTTATTATGTCAGTTATTTTGGCTGCTTATTTTGTCTTGCTCAGGCAGTCTACTACAGCTGATAGGCTTTGTTAGCTTAGTATTCTCCTTTGTGGCAGGGACCAATATCAAAATGTCTAGGAGGGAGTATGAGAGTCTAGTAGTCATAGTAATACTGTGTCAGAGTACTCATCCTCCAGATATTCCTGAATCTGATATATTTTTGAATATGAAAGTTGTAAATTTTGTAGTTTTAACGTTCAGCTGTATTTGTGTGTGTGTGTAAATTCAAAATGCATTAGTTCAAATTCATTAGTGTTGGTTTCTTTTCTAGTTTTCTGCTTCTACTTTATAAAAGCTACTATTGTATAACTTGCTATATTTTATGCAGATTGATAATGTTCTTCTGTCTCATTGAGTACTTTGTGAATCTTTTAAAGGGATTCCAATGTGCTGTTGCAGTATATTTTAATGAAATGTTAAAGGTAGTTTTCTGTCCCTACATTACAAAAGTTCTGTGCTGCTGTGTTCCCCATTGTCCTGACGTGCCAGAGCAATGTCTAGCAGTTGTATATTCTCAGTTGAGAGGGGAGTTGTTTTCCCATGTCTAAGTATATTGGAAAATGTGTACTTGTTTTCCCAACCTAGTACAAGTCTAAAAATGAGTTTTATCGAGTCTGCTTTGAGTACCTATCTCAACCTTCCTTTGCCTTAGGAAATCTGAACATTGCTTTGCTGTATTTAACTAAAACATGAAATGAATTTCACTTGAGTACATGAGGTTCTTTGCTTGGTTTTGAGAAATCGCTGTAGCACATGTAATCAGTCTGACTACAGGGATAATACAGGGTTTTTGTCTGGGATGCTAGGGACCAGGTTAGGAAAGCTAAGGCCCAGTTAGAATTAAACTTGGCTAGGGATGTTAGAGATAACAGGAAGTGATTCTACAGGTACACTGCAAGTAAAAGACAGGCTAGGGACAATGTGGGACCTCTCCGGAAGTTATCAGGAGAACTGGCTACCCTGGATTTGGAGAAGGCTGAAGTTCTTTGCCTCAGTTTTCACCAGCGAATGCTCTGACCACACCACCCAAGTCTTGGAAGGCAGGCGCAGGGACTATGGGAATGAAGACCTTGGGCCCACTATAGGAGAGGAACTGGTTTGAGAACATCTTAAGAACCTGAACGTACACAAGTCCATGGGACCTGATGAAATCCATCCACGGATCTTGTAGGAGCTGGTGTACAAAGTTACAAAGCCACTGTCCAGCACATTTGAAAAATCATGGCAGTCAAGTGAAGTTCCCAATGACTGGAAAAAGGGAAGTATAGCCCACATTTTCAAGAAGGGGAAAATGGATGAGCCGGGGAACTACAGAGCAATCAGCCTCACTTCTGTGCCTGGCAAAATCTTGGAGCGGATTCTCCTGGAAGGCATGCTGAGGCACATGAAAAACAACAAAGTGCTTGGTGACAGCCAGCATGGCTTCACTAAGGGGAAATCCTGCCTGACCAATCTGGTGGCCTTTTATGATAGGGCTATGGAACTGATGGATGGGGGTAGAGCAGTTGATGTCATCTACCTGGACTTGTGCAAAGTGTTTGACACTGTCCCATACAACTTCCTTGTCTCTAAGTTGGAGAGTCATCAATTTGATAGGTGGACCACTTGGTGGATAAAGAACTCTCTGGATGGCTGCACGCAAAGAGTTGTTCTCGATGGCTCAATGTCCAGCTGGAGACCAGTAACGAGTGGTGTCCCTCAGGGATCGGTGTTGGAACCGGTCTTGTTCAACAACTTTGTCAGTGACATGGACAGTGGGATTGAGTGTGCCCTCAGCAGGTTTGCCGGTGACACCCAACTGTGTGTTTTGGTTGATTCGTTGGAGGGAAGGAATGCCTTCCAGAGAATGCCTTCCTTGACACACTTGTGAGGTGGGCTGATGCTAACCTGATGAAGTTTAACCATGCCAAGTGCCAGGTCCTCCACCTGGGTTGGAGCCATCCCAGGCACAGCTCCAAGTTGGGCAGAGAAATGATTCAGAGCAGCCCTGCGCAGGAGGACTTGGAGGTGTTGGTTGATGAGAAACTTAACATGAGCCGGCTTCAGTGTGTGTTTGCAGCCCAGAAAGCCAACTGTATCCTGGCTGCATCAAAAGGATAGTGACCAGCAGGTCGAAGGAGGTGATACTGCCCCTCTACTCTGCTCTTGTGAGACCTCACTTGGAGTATTGTGTGCAGTTCTGGTGTCCTCAACATAGAAAGGA
>JASSUY010038222.1:0-24752 GCA_032466535.1 Forpus xanthops | reverse complement strand
CCTCCCAACCTCCCGATTGCCCCCCCCGCGCCCGGCCCGTACTTGTCCCCGCCACGCCGGTGACCAACGCGCTCAGGAGGAAGAGGAGAAGCAGAGCCCGGAGGCCGCATGGCCCCACCGCCGCCGCCATCATCGCTGTCCGCGCCGCGCCGCCCGCCGCCCGCTATAAGCACCGCGCCGGACTACGGAGGAGAAGGCGGGACCTTGGAGGGATCTCAGCCTATAAGAAGTCGATGCAACGGAAAGCCCCGCCCACACAACGCGGCTCTACCAATCAGAGGAAAGAGCTTTGCAAAAGCGCCCTCCTCCCTCCAGTCAGACGTGGCCACGCCCACCGCGAGGGGGTGCAGCCAATGGGGAAGCGCGGCGGGGGGACCGACGATGGGGAACCGGAATGGCGGAGGGGGGGGATGCTCTGCCCCATGGCCCCATAGCGGAACCCGGGGGCTCAGGGGCCCGGTGTGGGGCAGCCTCCCCCGGTCCCGGTTGTTCCCATGGCGCTGGGGACCCGCGGGGAGCTCACAGCCGGGGCAGGAAAGCCCGAAACAATGGGGCGGGCCCCGGCGCCACCCCCCGCCGCGTTCCCCGTGGGGCCCTCCGGAACCCCCTTGGAGCGCTCCTTCCCACCGGGGGTCAGGGCCGGGTCGGGACCCGCTCCCCATCCATCCCTTTGCGGCATTGAGGGGTGCGAGGGGCTCCATGGACACAGCGCCCATGGAGGAGGCTTCGGCCGCTGCTCCGTGCCAGCGCCGCTGACCTTGGAAGCCCTGACTCGAGTGCCAATAATCCACTTCACCTTCCAGCCCCGTTTCCTAAGGCAACAAAGCACATGCATAGGCCACGTGAAGCTCTCAGCCTCGCTCAATCCCCGATCCCATCCATACAGCTCCAGGAAGAGGGAGGTTTTGCTCATTAACCACCCCCCCAAGGAGCCTCAAATTGTCCCAGGAGGACGGTTTTCCTCCGTTCATCCCTATGGTGCCCTACGGCTGGAATGGGGTGGATGAAGCTCACGCATCCCAACTCTGCTTTGGGTACCCATGAGTGCTGCCCAGGCAGGTCTGTGGAGGGGCCAGAAGGAAAACACCTTTCCCTATGGGAGTGCTCAGGGTTGAGGGGCTCAGCAGAACCCACAGCCCCAAAGCAGAGGCAGAACACTGGTGGGAAGGGCAAGAGATGCTCCTCCAGGCAGCGCTATGGGGTTACCCGTGCACCACGCAGCCAAGTCCCTAGGAACACTTTATTAAATAGCCTCCAAAAACCAGAAGCAGAAAGAGCCGGCACTGCCCCATCCCTCCCAGCAGGTTACGAACCACACACACCCTGCAGTGCTCCGTGTCCCGGCCATTCCCAAGGTTCCGGTCATTCCCACTGCACTCCGGCATCGCAGGAAGAAGCACCAGGAGGGTCCCTCTGGGATCCAACCCCTCAAAGGCTGCACAAAGCCACCGCTCACCGGCCCCACAGCCCTCCCTAACCCTTCCTCCTACATGGAGCTGAAGAGCCCAATGTGCCCCAAGCGATAGGCAGCCAACAGCAGGTTTTGCCACCACTCCCCAAGCCAGTCCCTGGCTTCAGGAAGGCCCCGAGGCCACTTCCCCCTCCCCATCCACCCCCTAACCCAGCACAGTTATAAAACAGGGTTTGGTTCTTGCTTTTTCTACAAAGCCAGCACTGGGAGCTCCTTGGCCGCAGCAGAACAGTCTCCCTGCGAGGTAGAGAGTCAATTCCAGGGCTGACAGAGCCTAAATTCAAACCCGTTTGTCCTAAGTTGAGGTAAAATGCAGTAGTTTATGGGAAGGGTTGCAATGCCAGAAGGCCATCAAGATTCCTCATTGCCAGAGTCATCCTCATCCCCGTAACAGCTCTCGGCCTCTTCCTCCATCTCATCATCCTCATAATAGTCATCATAGAAGAGGTCGGAGCCCTCATCAGGGGCTGGAGTCTTGGTCTTCACGCAGTACTCCGCCAGTGTGGTGGGGACCTTCACACCATCCCGCTCAGCATCCACCTTTGTGCCCAAGACTTGCTTCCTGGAGGTGAGAAGCAGAAGGTAAGGATGGAGCCCTGCATGAGGCCCATGTGTGGCACTGTGTCAAGGCCACCCGGCCTGCAGCACCCTGTGTGCCAATCCCATGCTGGCACCATGGCTGCTCTGAGCCCAGATCCTCAGCTCTGGAGCCAAAAAGGAGCAGGACTTTGGCTGAGAGCAAAGCTGAGCACAGAACCCACCAAGCTCCTCCTAAAAGCCCCACTCTGAGCCAGAATCCTTCCCTCCTACCAGCCTCAAGAGGGGAGGTCAGAATCATAGCGTCAAAGGATAGTTTGGGTTGGAAGAGACTTCAAAGCTCCTCCAGCTCCAGCCCCTGCCATGGGCAGGGTATCTTCCACTGGAGCAGCTTGCTCCAAGGCCTTGTGTCCAACCTGGCCTTTAACACTTCAGGGATGGGGCAGCCACAGCCTCTCTGGGCACCCTGTGCCAGCGCTCAGCACCCTCACAGAGAACAGCTTCTGCCTAAGAGCTCATCTCAGCCTCCCCTCTGGCAGGCTAAAGCCATTCCCCTTGTCCTGTCCCTCCATCCCTTGTTTAAAGCCCCTCTCCAGGCTTCCTGGAGCTCCTTTAGGCACTGGAGCTGCTCCAAGGTCTCCCCTTAAGGAGCCTTCTCCAGGCTGTCTTCAGGATGTGCCCTCAGGATCCAGGCCTCACTCAGCCCATCACACACCTGATGATGTCCGTGTACTCCCGGTCCTTCCCTTTGCTCTCCTTCCACTTGCGGTACATCACAGAGGCGTCCACGTTGGCTGGAGAGAACGTGTTGGGTTCATTCAGCAGCGAGATCACGCTCAGCAGAATGGTCCTGGTCATTGATGAATAGGAGCAGGTAAGAGCCAAGGCAGCAATTCCAACACCCTCCGAGTCCCATGGAGCAGGGCAGAGTATCCCATGAAGCCAAGCAGGACAGCACTACCTGGGCTGCTCCAGTGCATCACCCACCCCAAATGCCTTTCAATGACCCCAACTCACCTCCCACAGGCTCTGGAAGCAGCAGCAGCCCCCATGGCCCCATATTCCCAGCCCTGGAACGAGTCTGGGATGAAGCTCAGCCCTTACCGCACATTCTGTGTGGGGTTCCACCGCTCCGACGGCAGCTCCCCGCTCTGCGGATCGTCCACTGGCGGATGCAGGATGGAGATGCAGACATCACCGGTCTGAAAGCACAATGGAGCAGGATCAGAGAATGCTTTGGGTTGAAGGGACCTTAAACTTTCTCCAGCTCCAACCCCTGCCATGTGCAGGGACACCTTCCACTAAAGCAGCTTGCTCCAAGCCCCATCCAACCTGGCCTTGAGCACTCCCATGGATGGGGCAGCACAAGAGCTGCTCCAACAACCTCAGGCTTTGGCTAAGCCCCCCACAACTGCCAGCACAGCCCCGATGAGGCCCCAGGGCCATGCACTCTGTGTCCTCATAAGCCAAGCGTGGGAGCCTTCAAGCCTGGCTGACCTGGAAGCAGGACAGGAGAGTGGCTGGCGTCAGCTCATTAGCTGCATTGCCACTGCCAAAGGCACCGAGTTCCCAATGCCAAAGGTTGGTGCTTTCATCCACAATAACATGGGCATGTGCCCCTGTACACCCATCTGAAAGGTTCTGCACTGCCCCAGGGACCTACCTCATAGATATTGGGGTGCCACATTTTGGTTAAGAACCTAAAGGCAGGAGGAGAATAGGGGTAGTCGATGGGAAACCGGAGGCGAGCCTGCATGGAAACAATAAGGAGAAGTGAGGAGGGAGGGAAGGAAACCACAGAGAACAGAACCGCTGCCAAATCCCGCTGCGCTCCTGCAGGATGAGTGATCCCCATCCTGCTGCCGGGGAATGGGTTGGTTGAGAAGTGACCTTTGAGCTCCTCCAGTCCCAATCCCTACCATGGGCAGGGATCCCTTCCACTGGAGCAGCTTGCTCCAAGCCCCATCCAACCTGGCCTTGGGCACTGCCAGGGATGGGGCAACCACAGCTTCTCTGGGCTGTTTCGCCCTATGGAGCAAACAGGGAAAGAAGCATCTGCCAGCACCCTGAGGCTCTAAAAATAGCCTGAAAGAAGAGAGAGCCCCAGCGCAGACTGGGCAGAGCACGGAGCTCAGGCGCTAAAAATAAAAGCACATGAAGATCACGCTGCAGAGACAACCCGAGGTGGCTCAGAGACACAGAGCAACGTCCCCAGGCACCAGGAGCAACTTGTCCCTATGTCCTGGGCAACCCACGGAGGCTCTTTTGGGTGCTTCTGGAAGGTAACGTTGAGGTTCAGTCAGGAACACACATGGGGAAGGTTTAAAGCACCAAACAACTCCCTGAGCATCTCCTTGTGTACAGCAGAATCCACACATCGGAGCTGGGAAGCGGGTGATGGTGACCCGGGGATTGTTCTTCACCCATGAGCCCCTATGGGAAAGGAAGGGCAAAAGAGGCTTTGGATGCTTCTGGAATGACGGCCTCAACAAGAGGTGACACTGCCAAAGCTGGTTGGCAGCCAATGGCCATGAAAAGACCAGTGTGGAGGACAGAGGATCTGCCCTCCTCCTTGCTGCTCTGACCAAGGGATCCATCCTGGATCCCGCTCCCAGCCCTGGCACAAGTTGATCACACCCAGAGCCCAAGAAGTCCATGATAGCAGCTCTGTCCCTGCCTCCCTTCCTACACTGCTCCATGGCACAGGACAAGGGGTGCAAGGGAGGAGAATCACAGCATTGGATGTGATCCTCCCCTTTGTTGTGTTAGAGGGAGCAGAACAAAACCAACCCGAGGCAAAGCGATCCCAAATGGGCTTGGAAGCAACATACACACACGTTGCTATGCACAAAGAGGATGACGTTCCCATCGGTTGGAAGAGGACTCAGTCCCTTTGCTCTCCGAAGCAGGAAACTCCATCCAGTGCCACCCCACAGCATCAAGTTGGGAAGCTCTCGGGCACTAAATGGAGATGCGATGGGCAAGAGTTCAAAGGGCCAAAAGAGGGGCGGAAAACGGCTCCGTTGCATCAGGAAAAAGCTAAAACGTGACTCTGAAGGGCAAAACAAAGCAGGCGGCTCCCGAGGTAGAGCCGAGCCCGGGGCTGACTCACCCCTGCCAGCAACAGGATGGAGACACAAGAGCTGGTAGCGGAGGAGGGAGGATGAGAAAGAGGAAGAAAACAGCTAGGCAGGTTGCACAACACCTGCGATGCGCACATCCTGCTCGGCCCCTCGAGCCCCAGACTGAGCCACAGCACCCTCAACCCGCCCAGCACCAGGTGCTGTTCACCACAGCTGGGGCTGCTCTGGAGGGGGACCTTTTCCTTTGTCTGCTGCCTCCGGTTCGGTGGTGATCTCCCGATCCCCCCCACGAGAGGGAACACCATCGGCCCAGAGCTCAACACCGAGGAAAGGAGGGGACAGGAAGCTCTGAGGGGCAGAGCCCTCGGGGGAACAACCCCACTTTACAATGGGGCGATCCCTGCCCACATGGGCAGCATCACAAAGGACCCTCCTTCACACAGCTCCTAAAGCCCCACTGACCCCAAGGTGCGCTGCTGCAGACCCCCATTGCCTGTGCCCTCATCACCCCATGGAGCTCAGTGGGGCCCTGTCACCCCCCGAAGCCTCTTCCACCCCACAGCCCCTACTCTCCCGTGGTCTCTCTGCCTCCCAAGCCCCTTCCTAACGCGCGCTCCCCCCCGGACATCTCTCACTATCCCAGCTCTGGTTTTGTCCCTCTAAACCCCATCGCCCACCGCACAACTCGGCCCCACAGGCTCCGCCCCCGAAGCTTCACCTCCGTGAGACCCCGGTTCCCCCTGACACCGCACGCCCCGCTGCGAACCCCCCCCAGCCCCTCACCTTGAAGTACCCGCCCTCATAGTAGGTGTTTGGGGGGCCGAAGATGGCCACCTCCCAGTTGTAGAGATCTCCCTCGTCAACCAGGTTGACCCGGAACCCTTCCACGGGCTCCTCCTGTAGCCCTTTAAGCTCCAGCAGCAGCGCCTTCTGAGAGCTGGGCACGAGGGGCCGAGCCATACCGCTGATCCGGGGTAGGCCGCAAGCGAAGCCGGGAGCTGGCGTAGGCGCGACGGCCGCTACGGACACGCAGAGAGGCGGCGGCGGCGGATCAAGCTGCGCCGCGGCCGCTCCGAGCGCGGGGCACGGCGGGAGCTGTAGTCCTCCCGCGAGGGGCGGGGCCGATGCTAGCCAATCACAGAGCGCTGGAGGGCAAAGGGGCGGGGATAGGCGGCAGGCTGTACCCCTCGGGGCCATGTGAGCCAATCACAGAGCGCTGGATGACAAAGGGGCGGGAAAGAGAGCAGGCTCCACCCCCTGAGTTATATGAACCAATCACAGCGCTCTGGATGACAAAGGGGCGGGGCAGGAAACAAGCTCCACCCCCTGGGCTATGTGAGCCAATCACAGCGCTCTGGATGACAAAGGGGCGGGGCAGGGCGCAAGCTCCACCCCCATGTCTACATCAACCAATCACAGCACTCTGCTGGACAGAGAGGCGGGGCCAGGACCCGTGCGGCGAGGCCGGCGCCGGTCCCCGAGGCCCGGTGACCGTGGGCTCCTGCAGCAGCACAACCGGCGTTCCAAGGCCTCCCATGGCCCCCCGGTATCCCCAGCACCGCCGGTTCCCACCTCCCCTCCTGTCCCATCCTGTCACCTGCAGCCTCACCCGGACCAGCTCCATCGAGCGCTCAGCACAACGGGCACCCCAAAAGCTCCTCTGGGTATTGCGGTAGTAACTATGAGCGCTTTTTGCTCCCATACCGTCAGCCAACGAGCTGTGATTGACGTTTCAGCATCAATCCCTGAAAACAGAGCCTTCCCCTGGGATGTGAGACTTCTCCCGCTCATCCTGGTGCTCGGTGCAGAGAAACTGCCACTAAAACCCCCACCAACCAAAAGCTTTAATGTCTTAAGAGTAAATCAAGAATTGCATCGTATAAATAACACAGACAAAATAAATAACCCGTGGTTCAAGACACATCTCTGACCAACAGCAAACTGTGACCTGAGCGCAGAGGGGTGGCTTGGCCTGACCCACATCCCATATCATCATCATCACAGCGCTCAGGTACGAGCTTTGCCCTTCCCAACCCAGCTCAAACACATGGATGTCTCATTGCAAAGCTCCCTCCAGCTCAGGGCTGAGCTCTGCTCCTCCTCTGCTGTGCATTTAAACCTCTTTCCTTAATAAAATAATACTTGATCTCACAATTTCGGTCCTGCGAACACTCTCAGGGGTCTGTGAGGTCGATATTTGTCATTGCTGGGTGTGAAACAAACCCAAAAGGTCCCCAGTGAGGCCGCAAAGGGGTGAGGATGAGCCCATGGCTTGCGCCAAGATGCAGTCCCAATTCTGGCTCCACTTAACACTTAAAAAGATGTATTAATGAAGCTGTATTGGAAACGCCATCGACCAGGAGAGGCACAGCGGATCGGGATGCATCCTGCACTGGAGGGGACTAGGCACCCATTGCACTCAGACCAAGGAAGCGAGTGTGGCAATTGGGACTCTCCGGTCCACGCTCACTGTCCAGCCCAGCACCGGGTTCCGGAGCACTCAGCGGCTGTTACTCCACGGGCTTCACTTTAGCAACAAACAAGGCAGTGGCTTTCTTCAGGAACTCCTCCCTGCTCATGGAGCCACTGAGCTTCCTCTCCTGCAGCGCTCTGTCCATGGCCAGGGCCAGGCCATCCGGTCCCAACCGCGAACCAACCTCTAAGTAACGCCTGGGCTGTGCCAAGTGCCTGGAGCCCAGCGCCTCCTCCAGCGCCCTCAGCACCGCCTCGCACACCCCAGCATCGGCAGCCCCAGAGCCACCATCCAGGACAGTGAAGAGCGCATCCGCTTTGTCCGCGAACTCCAGGAGCACGAAGCAGGTGAGGACCCCATAGCGGAACACATCGAAGGGGACGGCCTCGTGGTCGCGGCACCGTACCCTCCGCAGCAGCGCCGCAGCCGCCTCGGCCGGTGCCTCTCCATGCTGGCAGATACGCCGCAGCAGCTCACTGTACAGCCTCCCGTCCACGCCGGCTGCCTGCCGCCTCCCACCGCCGCCCAGCACCTCGTAGGCCGCACCGGTGTTGTTGTCGAAGGCCGTCCTGTGGAGACATAACCCAGAGCGGCCTCAAGCCCTGCCGGCCCCGAACCACAACTCTCCCCGCTCTCCGCCTCACCTATGGGAGTGATGAGCCAGGCCCACGAACCACAGCGCCCGCGCCAGGCGCTGAGGAGGCCCCGCGGCCTCGGTGGAGGCATCGCCCGGCACCAGGCGCTCGAAGTAGTCGGCCAAGAAGGCCACGGGCTCCGCAGGCCGCGCCTCCAGCACCTTCAGCAGTGCCTCCCGCACCATGGCGGTGACCCCAGCCCGCAGCAGGAACTCGGCCTCACCGCCTTCCACCGCCCCCGGGGCCCGCCCGGTGCCCGGGGCCGAGCCCGCCCGTCGCTTCTCGTACGCCGCCATCTTGGCTGCGGGCAGAGGATACCGGTTCCGCCCGGGAGGGAACGGCGTAAGCCGCCATCTTGTTTACTGGCAGCCAATCGGAGGGCTGGGAAGGCAGGAGGGAGACGCGCCATTGGGTGAGGCGGCTGGGCGCCATCTTGGGTGTGGGCAAAGAAGCCGACCCCGCGGCAGCCATGGCTCCGCCCGCCCTTAGCAACCAGACGCCGGTTCCGGGTGCGCGCAAAGACCCTTTATTGCAGCGCCCCCGTCCGGGGCTGCCCCCGACCCTCCCGTCGGGGTCGGCGATCGCTGTCGCCCTCCTCCAACCCTCGTGTGAGCCCCCAAGAGTGAACCCCCCCAGCGCGATGCAGCCCTGAGCATCCCCATCCTCCTCCTCCCGTGGTGCCGTCGGGGGTCTCCGCTCCCCCGAGCGGAGCTTCCCGTTAGGATCAGGGCTGGAGCCTTCTGGAGCAGCTCGGAGGGTCCCGGCAGCAGCGTCCCGCATCCCACATCCCGCATCCCACCAGCTCCGTGGCCGCTGCTGCGAGCGGGACAGCCGGGTGACAGCAGACACAGGACCGGGTGCCTGCAGGGCTCCTGCTCCTAAGGCAGCTCGTACTGAGAGTGGAATCGCTTCCACAGGCGATGAGCCCCAGCACCGGCCGCGATCAGTCCCAATAGCGACACCGTTGTCCCCGCAGCGACGGCGGAGCCCGTGTTGGATGCGTCTGTGAAGACACCAAAAGGGGCTCTAGGTGCCACCAGACCCAAACGCGCTCGATGGGGCGCGCAGGAGGTATCTGCAGAGCACCACGTACCGTCCAGCACCGCGAGGTGCAGACTGGCAGCACGGGAGCCGTGTCCGAGCAGGATGCATTGATAGTGCCCCTGATGCCGGGGCTCGGCGCGGTCCAGCTGCAGCGTGGAGCTGCTGCCCGCTGCCTCCTGCCGGTACTGCGAGAGAGCCACCGGGGTCCGCTGCCAGCGCACGGTGGCGTTACCGGGACACCGCGCCCGACACTCGATGCGCAGCGCTCTGCCCCGAGTCCCGTTGGGAGGCAGTGACCAGAGCCGCAGGCTGCAGGCGGGCACCGTGCCCGTGGTTGGATCCATCCGCTGCATCTCGGCCGTGCCGGGGCCGAGCAGCGGGGGGGTGGTGAACGGATGCGCTCTGTCTGTGATGGTGGCGGTCCCGGACCGCTCGATGGCAGCATCAGGTTCCTGCGGTGCGGAGGGAGCGTGTGTGGGGATGCTCGGTTCTGTGGGCAGCGCTGTGATGGAAGCGGCTGTGCTGGGGCTCTGTGTCAGAGTTGGTGCTGGCCAAGGGGTCCCCGTGGCCACCAGCGTAGCTGTGAACAGAGCACGGACCTCGCTGGAACACATCATCCCCACCACCCGTCAGCTCCATCCTCCTCCACCCCATGGATGCGGCCCTGGGCAAGGAGAAGATGGGATATCTGCGGAGCGGGGCAGGAACAGGGACTGCTCCTGTTCCAGGCAAGCAACACAGGGTGACGGGAGTGATGGAGCAGCCCCTGCACCCGGGTCCCCATCACTCACCCTTGGTGCTCACCACCACCGATGCCACCCGGGTGAAGGTCTCCTGCCCGACGCTCAGCATCACCTCGCACCTGAACTCCGTCCCTTCCTTCACCTCCTTCCCATCCACCGCCAGAGTGGCCACGATGTCAAACAGCTCCTCCTCGGTCTCGGTGACATCGGGATCTGCCACCTGCAGCGCCTGGTCCCCCCGGTACCAGGTGAGGAGCAGCCCCATGTGCGGGTATACCCCATGGGCTGAGCAGCGAAGGCTGAGGGGCTGCCCCGGCACTGGGACTTGGGGGGCTGCCTCCAGCTGCAGCCCCTCCGGCAGTGCTGGCAAAGGGAATTCCAAGGTCAAGCCATGATATGTGGCACCTCAGGCTCCAGGATGGGGGTGATGGATGGGCTGGGGAACACTTACCATAGACCCGCAGGTTGACAGTGCGCTGGTAGTACTGCCCCTGGCAAGCCCCTTGGCAGATCTTGGTGCCCCCCATGGCAACCACGGCGCTGCTGACGTGCAGGATGCTGTAGGTGGGAAAGGAGGTGACGCTCCCCAGGTTGGTGTCCAGCCCCTTCCACTGCACCATGCCATCCTCGCAGGCATGGAGGGAGCAGTTCAGCCCCACCGAGCCCCCATATGGCACCACCGGCTCCTGTGGTGTCACCACCAGCCTGCCCGTGGCTTGCCCTGGGCCAGGGAAGAGGGAAAACACTGGATTAGGGATGGGGATGATGTGACAAGGCCAGCGGGATACTGGTCCCTTGGCTTGCTGAGTTGTGGATGGTCACACTCAGGTGCTGCATAAGCTCCATTTCCACCACTACGGGGATCAGTGCTGAGGTGACAGCGCTGCCATCCTTGATCCCCCGGCCTTCACCATTGGGATTTGCCAATCTCAAACACTCCTTTCCCCATGTTCCCATCCCTCACCAGCTCTGCTGCTGCTCTGGCACCTCAGCGATGGGGAGACCCCATCACAGTGCCATGTGGCATAGCAGAGAGCTGCGGGCAGGGGGGGTTAAGGGATCAGGATGCTCCTGGTCCCCCAGCACTCACCTCTGCAGCCCCGCAGCAAGCCGAGGAGGAGGAGGAGCGGAGCCGGCTCCATCACCCACAGCAAGGGCTGCTTTTCCTTCCTTCCCTCCTTCCAGGGAGTGAATGCTCCGGGTTGGGGCTGTCTCCTTCTGTCTGCCAACTCCGTCCTCAGCCCTTCTTAAGCTTTAGGAACCGCCCTCTCCCCCCCGGACCTCCACAGCTTTCCAGCCCAAGGGGTATTTCCAGAGGGAGGGATCTGATCTGCTTCCAAGTCCAGCTCTTGCACAACACAAGGGCTGTGGAGGGGAGACTTTGCTCTATGAGAGGGGCCTTCTCAGTCCCCCAGGGCCCATGTTCAGCATCACCAAGTGTGGCTGTCCCAGAGCGCATCCCAGTGAGCCCCCCATGGGGAACAGGGCCTTGGGATGGGGCATCCTGAGGGATAAACCTAATGAGCTCCAAAACCCAATGTGGTGCTTGGAAAGGAGGTGATCAGCCCCAGGTTCGGGGACTGCAAACAGTGTTTGCTCCCAGGACAGGGTGGTTTCAGGGATGGGTGTTCCTCAGAGGGTTGGTTCTATGGGATAGATGGAGAATGTGACTCCACAAGGAGATGTTGATCACCTCCTGTTATGCAGCCCCAAGGCCGTGTCTCATGGCAGGGCTGGCATCCTCTCCTCACTCCTACCCAACAAATGGGAAGAGATAGACCTGGTTCTGCCCCATCCCATCCTGCCGGGAAGGTGCTGAAGGAGAGGACATTGACATTCCCAGCCCTGCACCTCCCGTTGCAGAAGGTGTGGGAATTGAGCACAGGACCCATCCCTTTCCCATCCGGGAACACCAGAGAGGCCGCTCCGGGCACTGGGTGCGTCGTGCATCCTTTTGGGAAGCCTGGAAACAAGGGAAGTGCTCTGTAAACAGCTGCCATGGGATCTGCACGCTCAGCTAAAGGCAGTGATTGATGGCTATGAGGGTTTTGGTCCTTCCACCCTGTGTTACCAGAGCCATTTCCCGGAGTTCCCAAGGCTGCTCCAGTCCTGGTGTCACTGCCTCTGCCCCCGTGGCCACGGGTGGGCAATGGGACAAGCACTGAGTTCCTTCACCAAGGAATTGCTTAAAGAAGGGAAACACCATCCTCAAGGACCACGCTCGCTGCTGCAGGAGCACCCCAAGCCCCTGGGTACCCCTCTCTATGGCCCTGCAGCATCCCAGTCAGAGCAGAGCACTCATGGAGCAGCCTTGCCTTTAGGAAGCAGCTTTCCCGGACCAGTCCCCAGGACATCAATAACCACCAGCACCTCCTGATGCCCTTCCTCTGGCTCAGGGCTTGAAGAGCACTTGAGGATGTGTGTGCCTGGAGCTGATCCCGGCACAGAGGGTCCATCAGGCTGGAAAGAGCAACCTCAGGCCCCGGGACACTTTTCCACCCAACAGGAAACCTTTGAGGTCAGAGCAAAGGGGATGATGGTTTTCAAGAAGCAGAAGGAGGAAGGTTTTTCCTGGAAGCCGATGGTGCTTCCTCCTGAGGGCAGAAGTGGGGCAGAGCTCACTGCAGAGGAAGCAGAACAGCTCAATGGGGAGAGATGGGACAAGCACAGGATGCCCCAGCCAAGCCCCTGAGGCTGGGGTGTAGCCCTAGGCTGTCATCACCAGCACTGCTAATGCCCCACACCAGAAATGACAGGGCTGGAGCCATCTGGAATGAGAGGAAGTTTTTCCACATGGTGCAAACCTCGGGAATCTTCCCCTGGGAATGCTGATCCCAAAGCCAGGCCCTGCCCTTCACCTTCAGCATCCCCATCACAGCAGTGCCCAGTGCCACCCGCCTCTGCAATCCCTTCCCTTTTCCCTCCAGTGATGCAAAGTCTTTCTCAAATCAAGATGAAATAAATACAATAAGGAGCTCAAATCCGGAGGAAACCAAGACAAAAGGCAATATCTTGTGGGATGGAGTTTGTGTTTCCAGCTCCTTACGGGATATTGGCTGTTAGATACAGCTCCCATCCAAGAGCAGACATGGATGTGTTGATGCTTGTGATTATATCCCTCACTCAGTATCACCCTCAACCACCACACAAAGTGTTTAAGTGGGTAAGATAAGATCTAAATGAAGCCTGACTTGAAATGAAGAGGCTCAAAAGCAGCCCTGGGGAGGCGGAAGCCAGGGACCTGCCCTGGGCTATTGTAATGCTCCAGTGGAAGCCTGGAAAGCTGTGATAGGATCAAGGGTGAATGTGAATTGGTTCCAAGGTACTTTTAGCTCTGTTTGAAGGAATAGGTGGAAAGAACTCACTTTGTACCCATAAGAGACAGATTTAGGAGGCCTGAAGCATCATCTCTGAAGGCATCTTGGGACCCGAGGAAGAAGGACGAGGACAGAAGAGCTTCAACACAACAGGAAAGCAGCAGTTTAATAAATAATCCACTGGAGGAGGGAGAGATTAGCCAGCTCTAAACACAACCTGAACGGAAAGGAACACAGCTCCCTGTTAGCTTCAGAAGAGAGACCCAGAAACGCTTGCAATGGTCAGCTCAGAGCATGGGCTTACCTCATGCCCACACTCATTCAAGGTACTAAAGGTGGAAGCAGTCATTCCAGTGCAGAGAAAAGAACCCAAAGTGGGCAAGGGAAAAGGAATTGGTTTGCTAAATCAATGGCAAAAGAGAAAGCAAAGGTTTAACGGTGGGGGGGTTTAGTGCACTAAGATCAGTTTGAACTCACAGGAACTGCAGCTGAAGGGCAAACGAAGCCAATCCTTGCCTTAGTTATGGGGGGTTGTTGGCCCCGACCTCAATGTGAAGTCAGCTTGCAGACAGCTCCTGGGAATGCTGCTGTGGAGCAGCAGGGCTCAGGCACATCCCAGCACATGGAGGGGATGGGGGGGGTGAAGAAAAGGCTCTTTTTAAAAAAGTTGCTTTTTTTTTTCCATAGAAAGTAACACAAAACTTGGCAAAACAGGCTGAATGTTCCACATGGATCTTCCCAGCTTGCCAGTGGGATGCTGCAGAATTCCCGGCCCTTCGGAATGAGACATTCGTCATTCAGGTCTAGGAATCTCAGCTCCGTCACCACTTGGCTCGAGGCCTCCCATGTCCCTTGAAGGCAGAGCAGTGGCTGGGTCTCAGTTCCATGCCTGGCGCCTGGGGAAGTGTGGAACCAGGGGAAAGGAACTCCAAATCCATGGGAAGGGATCCCTGCCTGCTCCCAGAGCCAGGAACAAGTGCCACAGCGAGTCCTGGCTCTGCAGGCACTGGGCTTGGGGCCCTGTCATGTCCCCTATGCCATCAGAGCCAAGGTCCAAACCACCCTGATGGTACCAACAGTGCTCTTATGTACCTGCTACACCATGGTAGAACCTTCCGTGCAGCCCCTGCTGCATCAGCGACCCGCAGCATCTCCTGGCCCTGAGCTCAGGGTGATGAACTGACCAAAGCCCTCCAGATGCACTGGAGCTGGGGGATGTTGGCATCGCTGGCAACTCGGATGTGGCAGTGGGATGGATGGGGATGGAGCAGGGAAGCTCACCCGGCTGGTTCCGTTGGCTGGAGGGGAGGAGATACCATAGGCAGCAGCGGTACTAGGGAACAGGATTTGTTTCAATAAACTACACAATAAAGGACTTTTAAAAATATATCTCTCTATACTTTAGATCATATAAATTACGTTCTTCTTTCCATAACATTCCACTATATCCTATGATTCCATCCTACCCCTGGAGCTCCCAGGGCCTCGGAGTACACTAGGAGGTATCGGTTCCTTGGTTCAACTTCATTTGGGTGTGAGGGAAAAAACAACTTGAGTTCATTTGAGTAAGAGCGGGAATCAACAGCGGATGCGCCTGGGAAAGCTCTGCTCTGAGAAGGGAATGTGGAGTTGAATGGGTCAGGGACTGGATTTCCTTCAGGAAAGCAGCTCGTTGTGCACACACAGCGCAGACATCACCACAATGAGCTTAGGAAAACCGGAATCACTGCAGGTCACTGAGGCTTTCTGCTGCCTTCCTTCTCCATTCCTGCTCTGCTGCCCTCTGCCCCCATGGAATGGCTCCGACTGCAGGGCCTGGGCAGGGTTAATGCAAAATCAGCTGACAGTTCTTCCACTTCAACGTCTACTTCCAATAAAAAACTGGTCCAGAGGATCACGAAACAGAGAGTAGAGCAGGAGCCTAGCTCAGTGCAGGCAGCGGCTCCAAGCTGGTCCCATCTGACAGGGTTTAAGAGACCTACATGAAATTGCAGCTCTTGATCTACCCAATACCAACACCAACAAGCATGCAGATTAGGTCGGATGCCAAATGCACCCTGGAGCAGGGGACAGGCAGGGCTCTCTCAGGCTTGTTTCAGCAGGACCTGCTTCTCCATGGTCATCCTATTGGGTTTTCCATTAAACCCCCTGCTGCGGAGGCCCAGCACAGCCATTGTCACCTGCTTGCAAAGACCCAGGACATGGAGCCAGTGCTCCTTCCCTCCTGGCCTTCTTCCCCTGGGAGACCTGTCCCAGCCTGATGGAGGGATTCCAGCCCAACAACAGCTCTCACACAGCTCCTGCTCCAAGACAGGGCTGCTCCAACAAAAGGACCTACTGTTCTCCTGAAGCAGAGGTTCCAACTCCATTTGTCAACCAAACAAGCACCTTCACAGCAGGCTCAGAAACACTCCATGGAATCCCAACCTCTAAGTTCAAATCAACTGCAAATGATCATCATCAGGAGCTTCTGGACTGAGAAAGAACAAGAGCTGCAGTTGTTCTCTGGTTTTAGTATCAGATAGCAAGAGCCTGAGGGGAAAAACCCACGTGCTTTATGGAAGTGCTCAGGAGAAACAGCTCCTTCTTTGACCTTTCCCTCAAAGCATTAGTAAGGGCTTCATGGGGTTGAGTTGCTTCTCCAGCCTTTCAGAGAGCTGCTATTTTCTGATCACCTCTTAGAGTACCTGAAAAACCAGCTCTGAAGAATCCTCCTACCAAGACAGTGTAACAGGAAAAAGCCAAACAGGAACACAAACATCATCGACCACCTCAGCACCCAGCACTTACGGGGTTGCCCTTCCCTCTCCCATTCGCCTCTGTGCAACTTATCTTCATCAGAACATTAAGTCAGTAGATTTGGGGGGGGGGGGGGAAATCTAAGTTTCACCCAGGCCAACAGGGGTGAATTCATGGGCTCCAAGCAGAGAGGGGCATTTCAGGCCTGACCACACTATCTGATCCTCACCCCGGCGCATGGCTCTGGTTGCTGCTGGTCACAGGTGAGCTGTGATGGGACCGCTTCCACCAGGGGATGGGGCACGGAGCTGATGCCTTGGTTTGTACCAGCTGCCAAGGCCCTTAGTTCACACCAAAACAAAGCCAACATCTGCTCCTTCAGTTTTCCTTGGCGACTTGAAGATTTGGCAGGGCAAACCTCGAAGTTCAGTGTTCATGTACAAGGGCAGCTTTGCCTTCAAGAACTATTCCTTCCCAAGGAGCGGTTCAGTATCTCTCCTTTCTATCAGCACCAGATGATGCAACTGCGGTTCTGCACCAGCTGAGGGTGTATTTGGCTTGAAGGGAAGCCTCATCCCTTCCCATTAGCTGTTAGTGGCACAGTCTCACATCACTTCTTCTCTCCCCTCACCCTGTCTCTCTCTCCCTGAACTCCCACTGGCTGAGTCCATCCTTGGCCTGGGGTCCAGATGTGAGCCAGGTCCTTCTCTCCCGGCCTCATACGCTGCTGTCCTCGAGCAGGGGCTCTTTGCCATCTGACCCACCAGCCTGAGGGCTGTGGGTGTGGGCCTGGGCTCCGTTACTGTGCTTCTTGTGGCTGCCTGATCTCAGTGCAAGGTTGTGTTCTGGAATGAACAAGGCCACCAGGAGTGACAGCAAGACAGAACAAGCCCCGAACAGGAAGGGAGGCCCTGGGATGATGCTGCTCTGTAGGAAGAAACAGAGGAATGGTTAATGCTCAAGCACAAGGATAAAGCAGCCTAAAAGGAAAGACAAAGCTGAACAGTTACCTCATCCGTAGGGTTGGCCATATTGGGTTTGGAGGCCTTACCCAGAGTTTCCACCTCAGCCATTTCATTCAGCTCCACGTGGAAGAGATAGAAGACAAAGCCATAGAGTGCCGGCCCCAGGCCATTACACAGACCCCGAATCCCAGTGATCATTCCCTGCACCACACCTGGGGACAGAGCAGGGAAAGGCAGATCTTCCTCCAGCTGCTTGTGCTACTCGAGGATGCTTCCGTATCTAAAGACAGGCTCAAACATCTAGGTCTGGATGGACATGAACCCCACAGAGAAAGCAGTGAGGAGGTGATGAGCTTTGCTCATACAGCGCTTGGCTGGAGAATAAAATGTGCTTGGGCACATGAAGCAACAATTTCCATTGGAATTGAAGGCAGCCAAGTCTGAAGCCTCAGGGCTGAACCATGAAGCTTAAGCAGCAGGCTCCTTGTCCATCTCAGAGAACGTTCCCTCCCAAAGCATCAATACAACTCAGAACGAGACACTCCACAGCTTGTGCAGGTTCCTATCCATCCCTCCACCACTAATTCCAACATAGTCAGTGCAGGCTCCTGCTGGGATGAACTTACCCTGTTGGTCAGGGTCCGCGTTCCGAGATACCATGGCGCTGATGGCTGGGAAGGTGATGCTGGACATGGCAGCCACGGCTCCCGCAGCCCACATCATCCTGGGGGACAGAGGCAGTGCTTAGGAGGCAGGATCTGAGGCAGCAGCATAGCATCACCCTCAAGACACAGCACAGGGAGCTGCCACAGTGCCACGAAACAAACATGAACCAATTCTTACCAAGGCTGCGATCCGAAGCCGTACCAGGCAAGCTGGAGGATCTGGAAGCCCAGTCCCAACAGGATGGTGTTCTTATTTCCTATGGAACGCATGAGAATTCCCAACACCACTGTCTGGAAAGAAAACCAGGTGCTTTGAAAGGAAATGCAAAGAAGGATGAGGGCACTGGAAGGCAAGAGGATGTGCTGCTGTGACACTGACTCCTCCACTCCAGCGGTACCATGTCAGAACCCAGCACATCCCATGGCACAGCCCGGTCTAAGGGACTTCCACTTGTCAGCAATTTTGGACATTCCCATAACCAGACTGCAAGAACTAAGAGAGAAACTGGTGCTCACCTGAGCCAGGATGGAGAGAATTCCAACAACCCCAATGAAGGCTGCCACAGTCTCTGAGGAAAACCCAATGACCTGTGAAAACACCACAGAGGGGCTTTTTAGGCAAGAGATCTGGGCTCTCTGGGAAAAGCCACCCCATCAGTGTCACCAGTGTTTTCTGACACTGCTTAGCAGGTACCTAAGCATCAATGAACCATCCCTTCCTCCATGCCCATGCTGCCACAGGAATCAGCTGAAGATTTTCCTCTGCATGGCACTGAGGCCTCATCTCCATGCTGTGTGAGCACTTGCAGGGATGGTGACTTCAGCACTGCCCTGGGCAGCCTGTTCCAATGCCTAAGCACCCTCTGGGGAAGGAATTGCTCCTCAGCTCCATCTAAACCCGCTCTGGTGCAGCTTGAGGCCGTTTCCTCTTGTCCCATCCCTTGTTCCTTGGGAGCAGAGCTCAGCCCCCTCCTGGCTCCATCCTCCTCTCAGGCAGTTGCAGGGAGTGATCAGGTCCCCCCTGAGCCTTCTCTTCTCCATGTGAACCCCTCAGCTGTTCCTCATCACACTGTGCTCCAGGCCCTGCACCAGCTCCAGTGCCCTTCTCTGGCCCCGCTCCACACCTCAATGTCTCTCTTGGAGTGAGCGGCCCAGAGCTGAACACAGGATTCAAGGTGCGGCCTCATCAGTGCCCAGTGCAGGGGGACAATCCCTGCCCTGGCCCTGCTGCTGCACTGGTGCTGATCCAGGCCAGGATGCTGGTGGCTTCCTGACCACAAGCTGCTTGTGTTGGGATCTCCTGCATTCAGAGCCTCAAGTCATGGCAACAGACTGACCTGTCGCAGGTACAGGAAAAAGCTGGAATACTGGCCGGCTTCAGGAAGGTAGGAGAGAAAGACAGTGATACAGATGAGCAGCACTGTAGAATCCTGACCCACTTTCCGCAAGGACTGTAAGGAAGACGAGAGGAAAATGACATCAGTTAAAAGGAAAAAGGAGAGTAAACATCATGAACTATTCTTCAAGTACAGAGTCAGTGAAACCAAGTGCTTGAGTCATGAGCTTACATCTGAGAAGTGAAACCAGAGCAGCATCCTGGAGGAATATGCAAACACTGCCACAACACGCCAGCCTGATGCACAATGGCACCAACTCACACCCTACACTGAGGAACTTCGACCGTTCAGTTTCCCAGATTTAGCCAAGTGCTTTGGATCAGAAATGCTTTTTCCTCAGCCACCAAAGGTGCACTGCGAAGCTCCTCATCCTTAGCAAAGGTCCTGAGAAGCCAGAACACAAAAGACTTCTCCTGACAAGTAATGGAATTCATAGTCAAACAACTGTGGCATGAGAGATGCTCTTGCTTCGGGACATCTGGAGCTGCTTTTACATGGTTTGTAGCTACAGGAAAAGGGTTGGAAGCTGCTGGAGAGCTTTATGGATGTGCAACCTGGACATGGTACCTTCAACAAGGTTAATCTGAGCCTCACATCCTCCCCCTTTTGCAGGATGCATCTTCCTTTTGGGAGAGATTAGCAGAACTAAAGCAAAGAGAAGGACTAACATGGAAAAGCAGCAGCGAGATTACTTACAGCAAATGGGTCTGCTTGTTCCCAAGAGATTGGAGCTCCCCAGGAGACCGGGCGCATCTCCTCTGGCAGCGACTCTGGCACTGCCAGCAGGATGAAGGCGATATCCAGCAATGCCACACCTGAAGCCAGCACAACCACCAACGTGTCACCATAGGCTTGGGAGAGGTACGCCCCGATGGCTGGGCTCGTGACCAGACTAGCAGCAAACGTGGCTGACACCTGGAAGCAGAGAACAGGAATCCAGCCTCTCCTTCCTAGAGCCTGTTCTCCTCTCCTGGGTAAGCCCAGGGTAGGAGTTTTACCATCTCTGATGGAGATAATCCACGTAAAAGACAGAAAGGTGACGTGTTCTCTGGGTGCAATCTAACAAAGGGAGAAGAAAGCTGTCCTAATAATTCAGGAACCCTATAGAAGGGGCACAATCCCAGCCTGGCTTGGAGAAGCTCCTGACCAGGCTGCCTTAAAGGCTGAGCAACAATACAGCCAGTATTCACACTGTAGAGGAACAAGCAAACAAGTGTTCACAACCCATACAGATGAGGCCCTCAGTGGCATGGGTTAGTGGTGGCCTTGGCAGTGATGGGGAATGGTTGGACTTGATCAGCTTAAAGGTCTTTGCCAACCAAGTTAATTCTATGATTTTAAGCCCTCTCCGTCAGTGCTAAATCACAAACAGAGCAACAGGGAGACTGTGTTATAGTGAAGCATATACCATGTGTTTACTAATACTGTTCCCAGGCAATCAGTCTCCCATCCTCACTTTGTGTCTCTCCTACCTGCAAAGCCCCATATATTGCTTCCAAGAGATAAGGCAGTTGTGCAGCTCCTTACCAAGCCATAAGCCGTGCTGCGTTCATGCTCCTGGGTGATATCAGCAACGTAGGCAAAAATCACAGAGAAGGTGACAGCAAAGACTCCAGACATGGAAATGACAGCAAAATACCACCTGAAACAGGCCATGCCACAGAGTTAGGGAGCAACCTCACCCCAGTGCACAACTCCTGCAGGCCCTCCTATTTCACTGCACCAGAAACACTGAGCTGCAGTCTGGTGGCCCAAGAATAGTGAGAATGGACCTGTCAGGAGGAGAATGGGCACCAGGAAAGACTCTTTGTTCCTAACACTGAATCCTCAGGTAGAACCAGGCAAGTAAATGAGTCTTTAGGCTGAGCATCATTCTCCAGTGGATGGGCAATTCCATCATCCTCAAGTGCAACACCCACAAATCCCACATTGTTCTGTCTCATGCTCATTCCTCTCCTCAGGACCCCTCGGTTACAACAGGAATACACTCACCATGGACTGATCTTCATAAGGGGAATTGGAGCACACGTGAAGAAGACAGTGAGGAGGAGGAAGGATTTCCTGCCCCAGACATCAGAGAGAGCACCAATCAGTGGGGCACTTAGAAAAGAAAGTAGACCCTAAGATAGACAGACAGGATGACAGAGAAAAATCCCTCAGTCAAATGCCGATTGTCGATAGCAAGAGCTTCTGACAACACTAAGCTAACAGGGTGAGGAGACAATCCAGTCCTATTCCCTACAGGGAGGCAATCACAGAACGTCTTGTTAAACTACTCACATCCTTTTAGGGATCAAAACCTACCCTCAAGCAGCTCAGTGCTGCTAAACCCTCCCTTTCTGTGTGACTGCTCTGCCTGCGGCTGTGGTCACCCCCAGGCATGAGGAGCTGCTCATCAGTACCTAAAAAGATACTGGCACAGCTCCATCCCATGAACATCTGCTGCAGTTCGAGGGAAAGCTTTCTCTTTTAGATGGAGACATGACAGAGCTGACAAGATGCCAAGGCCATTAAGCACAAAGAAAACTGGAAACTGGCAGGGAAGAGCCTTCATGTGTGTGTGGAAGTGCTTAGCTCTCATGGAAGCAAACCTCCCTGAGATCCTCTTGCCAGAGCCAGGGTCTAACAGACTGGTTTGCCACATTCCCAAGTGCTTGGTCATTTGCCTCCAACTCTGCTCTGGGAATGCTGGTCTATGTCATGGCACACTCCCCACCTTCTGTCAGGGAGAGCCCACTGAGGCCGCTAAATTCCAACTTCTATCTCTGCTAAGTTCAGATGTCACTGATTTTCATGCTGTTACACTCCAGAACATGGATCCAGGGCTGATCTCATGCTGATTGTAATGTTTGCAGCTGAGACACACAGCTCGCATAGTCCCAGACCCAGGCTGACAAGCGGCAGGCTGTTAATACTGCTCAGTAAAATCAACTGCCCCAAATACCCAAAGTCCACACTTTGCTGACTCTTCATTTTGGTGTTTGTTTGCCAGTAGCACCCCAAACTTGCAAGGGGCTGGAATTAGATGATCTTAAGGTCTTTTCCAACCTAAACTATGATTCTATATAGTCTAGGTCACGCTTTGCCTACAAAGGCTGGGCCAGATGATCTGTGAGGTCCCTTCCAACCAGTGTTCTGGGATTCTATCATCCGTCAAACACTGGCTGACATCAGCAAGGCCACATTGATTATCATGTCTTGCTACTTCTTGCCCTGATCACAGGCTCAGATGAAAGCCTGGAGGGACTATTCCTTACCTTGACTCCATGAATCAAGCCGTTCATCAAGAATGTATGCTGAGGGAAAGTCTGGTGTAACACCTAGAGAAAACAAAACCAAAGCCACAGAGCTAGCAGCTTGTGCAAAGTCCCTGGCAGGTAGAAGCCTGGAACAGTTCTTCCCTGTGAGGGTGGTGGGACACTGGCACAGGGTGCCCAGAGAAGCTGTGGCTGCCCCATCCCTGGCAGTGTTCAAGGCCAGGCTGGATGGGTCTTGGAGCAACCAGTTCTAGTGGAAGGTGTCCCTGTCCATGGCAGGGCATTGGAACTGGATGAGCTTTAAGGTCCCTTCCAACCCAAACCATTCCCTGATAACCAAAGAATCCCTTTATGTATTTACCTAGAAATCAAAGATCAGGTAAAAATACACCTGGTAGTTAAACTTCAAGGTGTGCTGGCGATCAACCACCAGAAACTGAAGAAGCTGAGAGATGCCCCATCAGGAGTTTACAGCTCCTTAACTAAAGGCTTAAATATCCAAGATGATACTTTCAGTTGCTTTATTAAAGCTCTCTCTCTCCACTTCACTTTATTGCTGCCTGTATTAATCATCCCTCAGTCAATCCCAGACGAGCCACTGGCTCTCCAGCCCAAGCATGACTTGGCATCACAAAGAACTGCGAGGAAATTGTCTCTGTGCTTTGATGCCCCAGAGAATGACAGTGGCAGTTCAACAGAAACCTCTTTTATCCCTAAATAAGCTTTCAAAGCTCTAACTCATGCTTTGCTCCAAGTTTAGCTACAATAATCATGAAAATCATCGTCCAACTCCATAAAAAAATCACTATTGTTCCAGCTTTTCCAGGTACAAACCATTACATCTTGGTTTCTACCCTCTGGACTCCAAAGGCTCTGTGTTAAGACCTCTACCCAGGGTGGTTTCTTGTCCCCAGGAAGCAGGATTACCCCCAGGGAGACTCACTCACCGTTAGCATTGGCGTGGTCAGCAGCCCCCAGGCAAAGAACTCCAGGAAAATCACCACCACGGCGTGGTACACGCTGGGCTCTCCAATGCCCT
Organism: Forpus xanthops; assembly: GCA_032466535.1. Lineage (NCBI taxonomy): Eukaryota > Metazoa > Chordata > Aves > Psittaciformes > Psittacidae > Forpus > Forpus xanthops. The sequence goes on along the minus strand of JASSUY010038222.1, from coordinate 1,387 downwards.
GTCGCTGCAAAACAGAGCTCCATGAGTAACACAAGCACATGTATCCCAATCCATCATAGATCTGGGCACTGAAACGTCATTAGAATCATGGAATGGTTTGGGTTGGAAGGGACCTTAAAGCTCATACAGTTCCGACCCCCTGCCATGGGCAGGGACACCTTCGGCCAGAACAGCTTGCTCCAAGCCCTGTCCAACCTGACCGGCGTTTCCCCTAAGCTAACAGTTGGGTATCAACCTCCTCACAGCTGCCTGGCATTTCTATCCCATGCTCTTGACATACAAGTTATTTCATGCACCAGAGATACATCTGGATCACTGTCCTGATGCACTCCCAGGGACAGGCGCTGGGGAACTCAGCACATGAAGAGTACTTTCTTCCCCAGCTCCGTCCTCCCAACCAGAACAGGTTTGTTTTACAGTTAACACCACATTTCAGACAACCACCACAGGCGTGAGGCCCTGAAATCAGAAGAGGCAGCAAGAGACGTTCTTGTGCTGAAACATTAATAAAAGCCTATTAAAGCACTTCAACCCCAAATCAACAGCATCAAGGCAAGAAGTGGGGATGCAGTTTTATTGCATACAAAGGAGAGAATGTTTTGCAGCAGAGGGAGAAGGTGGCATAAGGCTGCTATGACTATGGCTATTGCTACCCACCTTACTCCAGAGAACAACCTTCTCCTTCTCCTTTCCTTGTCCCTCTTCATCCGCAGTTGAACATTTCTCCCATGACTACACCAAGATGAACTTGATGGAGTTAAGTCCAACTCTGACTTGCCCGCAGCTTAGTATCACTCCTTCCACTTATCATAGAATAGGGTTGGAAAAGACCTTAAGATTCTTGCCATGGGCAGGGACACCTCACACTAAACCATGGCACCCAAGGCTCTGTCCAACCCAGCCTTGAACACAGCCAGGGATGGAGCATTCACAACTTCCCTGGGCAACCCATTCCAGTGCCTCACCATCCTTATTGGCTTAGTCTTTAACCCACTCAGCACAGCTGATCTCTCGCTGGTTGTCCCACTGAGCCACCATAAAATAGCAGTAAAAATACACAAAGAGGCAGCAGGACAGGCCAAAGGATTGTGACAGAGCTACTCTTTCTCAAGAGCACAGACCCAAGGGGGAAATGCTTGTAGACATCTTAAGCTCAGGTGCACCCACTCCAAAGCTGTCTCTATAAAGGCACAACACACTTGGCCCTACAGCACTGCTTGTGCAATGGTTTGGTTTGGAAGGGACCTTAAAGCTCCTCCAGCTCCAACCCCTGCCATGGGCACGGCCACCTTCCACTGGAGCAGCTTGCTTCAAGCCCTGTGTCCAACCTGGCCTTGAACACTGCAGGGATGGGGCAGCCACAGCTTCTCTGGGCACCCTGTGCCAG